>JAODAL010020506.1:0-69264 GCA_025379985.1 Phyllomedusa bahiana
ATTCCTTTCTCCGTTTCTTTTTATCTATTGCTACACCCCCTCCCTCCACTCCACCCCCTGTTTTATTCCTAATTCCCAGCTCTCTATCTTCACTATCTTGCATGCTATATGTGTAGTTACCCTCCCCCCAGTCCCTAGTTTAAATATTCCTCCAACTTCCTGGCCATTTTGTCCCCCAATACAGCTGCACCCTCCCCATTTAGGTGCAGCCCATCCCTAGCATAGAGTCTGTAGCCAATACAGAAGTCAGCCCAGTTCTCCAAAAACCCAAATCCCTCTTTCCTACACCAATTTTTGAGCCACTTATTCACTTCTCTAATCTCCCGCTGCCTCTCTGGTGTGGCTCGTGGAACAGGTAATATTTCTGAAAATATTACCTTGGAGGTCCTTGCCCTGAGCTTTTGACCTAAGTCCCTGAAATCGTTTTTAAGGACACTCCACCTACCTCTAACTTTGTCATTGGTGCCAATGTGGACCATGACAGCTGGATTCTCACCAGCCCCACCCAGCAATCTGTCAACCCGATCCGCGATATGTCCCACCCGGGCCCCAGGTAAACAACACACTGTTCGACGATCCCGGTCTTTGTGGCAGATTGCCCTGTCTGTGCCCCTAATAATTGAGTCCCCAACTACTAGCACCTGTCTAGCCTGACCTGCACTCCTATTCCCCATCTTACTGGAGCAGACAGGGGTAGTGTCTTGCTGCAGCAATGCTATTTCTGAACCGACATCCCCCTCATCCGCCAATCTTGCAAATTTGTTGGGGTGTACCAGTTTAGGACTAGCCTCCCTGACACTCTTCCCTCTACCCTTCTTTCTTACTGTTACCCATCTAGCTGCCTTATGTTCCTGCACCTCCATGCTACCACCCTCCCCAGTATCTACACCTGCGAGTGATTGCTCAGTGGGCAGCCGGCTCGCTTCCAAGTTGGCAATGGATCTCAGTGTCGCCACTTGCTCATTTAGATCCAGGATCCGGGCTTCTAAATGTGCAGTGTGCACACATCTTGCACAGCAGTATGCCCCCTCGAACTGTTGCTCAAGGATGGCAACTTGCTGTACGATAAGTGGAAGCAGTCATACCCTTCCTATACAAATTCCCACTTTGGTCATGACAGGCAATACCAATGAATCTGCAGGAGTCGCCTGATAGAAAACACCCATGGATTTCCTGAGTCACATGTCACTACTATCTTAGTTTGAAAAAAACTTTGAGATTCTTAGTTCACATGTTTTGATCAAAAAATGCTTAAGCCACCCCCGGCTCCAACGGGATCTCGAGGCGGGTGGTCCTACTCTATCTTTACCTCTCACTAGAGTCAAATTCAGACTTCTCATTGGGTCAACAAACTTCAATGATCCAGAGAGAAAAAGAAAAAACGGCAACCTTGCAAGCATACTGCACTGATATAACAACCTGTGGAAGTGGGCGGGTTGCACCCAGGTTTTAATTTATACAGTGAGAGGTAAAGACGGAGTAGGACCACCCGCCTTGAGATCCCATTGTAGCCGGGGGTGGCTTAAGCATTTTTGATCAAAACATGTGAACTAAGAATCTCAAAGTTTTCTTCATATATTGTAGATGGCATAAATGCTTCTTTAGAGGTTTCCATGTATTGCATACTATCTTAGTTTTTCTCAGTCATGTGTTGTGTTGTATAGATATGACTCCTTTTAAGATATTGGACCACTGTGAACTATACATGCATCACAAGAATGGACCGAAAAAAAAGGGTTTTCTCCTTTACTCCAATATTAGACCAAAACATAGCAACAATATCAGTCCAAGTATATCCAAAATTTTATTTTATATCAAAATTTGATATAGCCCATACATTCTACGGGCTTTAGAGCATATATTATGATAAGTATAAAGGTAAAAACCTGTGATCCATCAATGTAAATCTTTGCAGCATTGAAACAATGTATGACAAGAGTCCATAGCCGTAGAAGGAACTTGAAACATCACGGAGTAACTGGGTACCCGTAGTGGGAGAACTGTTCCAAGACGCGCCAGTCTGCAGAAGGAGGAGTTCCCTCTGAAACGTCACCTTGGCGCTTGGATGTTCTGAAGGAAACATGTACCCAGTTAATTTGTGATGTTTGAAGTTCCTTCTACGGCTATGGTTTTGTACAATCATTTAAAATTGCTGCGGGTTAACATTGATGGATCACAGGTTTTTACCTTTATACTTGTCATAATATATGTTCTAAAGCCCGGAGAATGTATGGGCTATGTAAAATTTTGGATATACTTGGACTGATATCGTTTCTATGTTTTGTATTTGGTGGCTTTGTAGGTGAAGCATGTGATTGGCAGCTTTGGGCAGCAGCCATATTGCTTGTGCACTAGACGTGACCTCCATTTTGTTTTGTGTATAAATTATTTGCAGTCACATCCCTTTCTTCAGCAATTTAGCCAATGTTCTCCTACACTAGGTCTGTACAATTGTATGCCAGCATACTTTTATCATGATTTCTAGTCATATAGATGTTTTTGGGGGAAAAATTTGCTCTGTTCTGAATTTATTTTTTTTTTTTAATTAACTTGCATTTTTTTTAAAAAAACATTGAACATTTGGACTTTTGATTGGGCCGCTCTTTTAAAAATTTTTTTGGTGTGTGTTTACAGAAGTTGGGTAGTTTAGGTGAGAAAGAAAAAAAAGGTCTCTTTTTATTTTCCAGGACGTTTAGTGGGTTTTTGGCAATAGGTTAATTCATCTTTAATTGTTCTGTAATCCCAAAGAAAAGCAATTTCCAAAATTGTTTCCTGATTTCTTAGATGATGTTTCACACAGCAGTCAGAGTAAGTTTATATATGAATGCTGCCCTCCTTGGGCTTTAGATGTCTGAATATTTGCTAACACAAGTTTGTTTCACGGTAGCTACTAACATAAATAAAAATGTTTGTTTTTTGGTGTTTTTTCTTCCTTGTCCTTTATGGAATGAGGTCAAAACCATGTCTTCAGTTATGCTAAATTTAAAGACGGGATATATATATGGAACAAAGGCTGCAGCACTCTTTCTATAAAAAATGAAAAACGGGTGCTCGCGATTTTAGAACAGAAGTCACAGGTCCATATAAATATCTGAAGAAGATCGCAGCACACCTCTTTCACAAATTGCAAAAAACTTTATTCCAGCATGTCCAAAAGCGACGTTGCTCTTATAGTTCTGCTTTATAATTTCATGATAGGACGATAAAGTGCTTGACTTAGTTCTTAAAGGGATTTTCCAGGATTTTCAAAATACTTCCTACAGCCTGGGTGTTTTTATTACTGGTGGGCACTTATTGCTGTAGTTCAGTAGGGGGTTAAGAAATGCACTATTGAGCATCTTTCTTAACCTCTAGTGTGTGACAAGTCGTGCATGTTTGTGTATGTGTATGGCTCTAAATGCCTTTTAAGCGTTTTTGTTTTTTTTTTGTTATATTTTTGATGGACAGTTGAAAAAGAAAGAACTTGCCCACATGCAAGCCCTGGTAGAGGAATGGAGAAGGAAGGATGGAGAAAGGGAGGCATTAGTAAAGAAAAAGGTAAGCCTCATGGATGTATATATTATTTTATAAAGATGTTTTTAAAACACATGACATTTGTATTGCACTTCACGGGGTTGCTCCTTTTTAACCAGAAAATGAGACAACTACTTTTATGGTATGTAACCTGGTAAAAGAACTGTGGACCTTTTAATTAAGAATTGCTTGTGCTTTACATTGATTAGCATTTTTAGAAGAAGTGCAACATTTGCTCCAGTAATAGCACATTTTTACTGGGAGCCAATGAAACATTGATTTGGGAAAAAAAATTAAAATAAAAATGTGTCTGGGACAACCGTGCTACTTTTTGAAGCATTCCACAACACCTTTTCTGGTGCAAACACAATCGTAAATAAGCCACTGTTTTTAGTCTTTTGTCAGTTACAATTTACAACAGTTTTGAAGAATTTACTTTATAAATCCGGCAGTGCATGGCCTCTGCTTCCAGTGATGAGTCCAATATATTTGTGAGCGACCTCACACCCCATCTGATGACAGATGTCCCCACGGCACGGGTTTTCAGCCGGATTTTCAGGTGGTTTGCGGTTTTGCTCATCGCGGAGAAAAGCCGTCCCCTCCCCCGCAGCCTTGGGGATGGCCGCAAAGCAGGACTGGTACCGGTCAGATAAACTAACCGGTATTTGCCCCTTGCTGTGGGGACGCAGCCTAACTTTTCACATAAGGGTACACCGTGTATTGCGGCGTTTTTAGAAAAGCATACGTGCACGCCCTAAAACCCGCAATAGCTTTATGCTTCAGAGTATGGTGGCAGGTGTACTTCTGAAGTGCTCCCACTGACTTAAATGACTGACATGTCACTTCTTTCTCCCGGCGTGTATTCTGCGCCAGGGAAAGCAGCAGGTATTCATAACTGTCAGAGAGCTATGAATTACCGTATTTGTGAGGCGTACTTCAGACGTATTGCAGTGCAATTACGCGCCCGAATACGCCATGTGACCATACCCTAATGGATAGAAAATGGTAACTGCTTTTAAGGCGAAAAGTTAGCGATTTTAATTTTTTTTTTCTTTTTTCTGTTCTTTTAATGGGTTTTTTGGGAAAGCTGTTAAAACCCAAAACGCAAGTCTGAATGCTGTTTACACCTTGTGTTTTACCAAAATGAAAATCAATCTCTTTTGGAAAATTGGTTTAGTCTGGTTTGAGTGGGAGCTGAAGGTTTCAGATGGGCAGACATTCTGGATTATGATATTATGGAAAGTTGTGTCAATCTCGCTGGGAATAAAAAAGCCTAAAATAAAATGTTATCACAAAAAATGATACTTTAGTGGAATTTCTTAGTTGGTTTACACTTTTTTGGGTCTTTTGTTTGGTCTTTTAAAATTTTAAAAAATTGTTTTTGTGTTCTTACTGGATGACTGTGTTCCAATAGGCAAATGTAGTTTTTACAATTTCAGTTTTATAGTTTTGTTTTTTCTTTTCTTTCACTGCTACTTCTATAGGTTGCTGAATACACGGCTTTGGAAGAACAAATGCAGCAAGCCCTGGCAGATATAGCAAAAAGAGAGCGTCAAATAGCAAGTGATGAAATTGAGGTATGATCATCTACGTTATCCATTCACTGTAATTGCAAAATAGATTTTAACTGTGGAGAAAATATCTGGCTATAAGGAAACAGAGTTCATATTTATTACCTTCTCATTAAAAATTGCTAGACAACCTTTAAGTGAAATCAGTCGATCTTGGAGTCTATTTGAAAGAAATAGAAGTAACCCCTTGCTTATATGTGATGTACATGCATGTCAACCTGTCTGGTAGAGTATAATTTAGAAAAAACAAATTCACAGCCAGCTCACCTTTGTCAACGCAGTTCTGTAAAGTGCACGGATCCCGTTCCAAGTCCAACGGAGAGCACAATAAGAAAGTAGGAAGTATGGTGATCCAGCAGGTATACAGATGAATTCATAAATAATTAGACTTTAATTACCCCATCGCACTGTAGCACCACGGCTAGATTTTTAAAATGAAAAAACATGTTTAACGTACTAGCGGACATAAACTGTTAAATTTCGGGCACAACCATGCTCTTAGGCATTATACTCTTGCTAGTCATGTTATGACTATTACATGCACAGCAGATATAACTCCGATCCCAATTGTTTAACCACTTAGGTGCTGTAGTCCATGATGGGCCCCGTTTTTAGGCATTTTCAAAGGGGGGCTTTGATTTATCCTTATGTCAGCTAGTCTTTCCTATTGGGTGACAACTGGTTGGCAAGGCAGCTAGAGGCTTAGTGAAGCACCCAAGTTCTGCACCTAAAAAGCTCCAGTTACCGAAAAGTATAAAAAGTGTTTTCTAATTGATTGTATGTACAAAAACTTAACCAAAAACACTTTTTTTTTTTTCTCATTATCCCCTCCGACCTCAACTTGCATTAAAAGTTTAATAAAGCATCACTCATTCATCAAGTCCTGAAACTGGTCCATTGATGCTAAATAAAAAGTTAGTGTCATACGGATGCAGGGAACTCGCTCGCTTGCACTCTGTCTCCATAATTGGTATGGCTGTATCCATAGAATTCTGATCTAATAAAATGTAATATTTATCCTGTATGGTGAACACCATAGGAAAAAAAAAATACCCAATCCCAAAGTTGTGTTTCTGTGGGAGTGTGGGGGGGAAGGAGTATTGCTAATTTCACATCCCCAAAAATTGGAGTAGAGATCAAAAAGTTGTATGTACCATCAAAATGTTACCAATAATAACTACACTTCAGGCATCAAAAAAACGAGCCCCCACTATATAGGTATGTGTGTTTCAGGGGGTTACCTTCCTGCAGAATAGAGAACATATTATTGATACTCAACCGTGAATTCCATAAAAACAAAATGTCCACAAAAATAGCAGTTATTTTTGTCTTTTTTAATATTCCACTTCACAAAGATTTTTGTTGTTGACCAGTACGTTATATGGTGCTGTCAATGGCTCCATTAAAAAAAAAAAAATTGCTGCAGTGGTGAGGGGTTTAAAAGAACCACAAAAAACAATGGTGCCATTTTTTTTCCCCAAAAAAAGTTTCACCCCACAAATAATGAATAAAAAGTACTAACTTTCCATCCCCAAAAAGCACTTTCAGGAGAAAAAAATAAAATGGCAGGAAAACTAGTCCTCCTAGAATTTAGTGGTAGAGACTTGCCATCCCAAATGCTGCAAAATAAACCTATAAATTGTGTTTTGATGTTGACAGTGATAAGTTGTTCACCATTCCCATATATTGTAAAATATGACCATGCATCCACAGTTTCACCTATGAAATGTAAGGTTTTCCGCCTAGGCGAGGATGGAGTGGAGGAGTCATAAATCTTCAGGGTCATGGAGAATATCCTGCTTTGTGTTCTTGGCACAATCCTATTGGTAAAATCCGACATTTGCTATGATACAGACATAAAGCAGAAAGTAACTCTGGTGCCTTAAACATTTCCTTATCTAGGACACATTAATTTATTCTGGACATGTTGACATACTGGATCTGTACTAGGAAAGTTTTATTAAGATTGCCTTCTGTTATAGTGCAAGTTTTTATGTAAGTGTAATTCACTTTGTATTAATGATATCCAACAGCTTGTTACTTTAGATTTGTGTTTTATTTGTTTTATTTTTTTGCGCCCTCTCCTCCCTCCTAGACAGTTAGCTAACCTGTGTGTCTGTGCACTAGCTATGTCATTTCAATTCTTGTGTTGTCCTAAGACAATAGTATGTTTTTCTCTGTTTTTCAGGTAAATCACTTTTTTTTCTTGATTTTCCTGTAGTATTGATGGTGCAGGAAAAGATATTTCACAGGTTTTCCAATATAGTTCAACTGAGCACGTACATTTATTTATGCAATATATCAATCGAGGCTGAATTAATATACACAGTCGAGTCACATTGTTATGACCCCGTCCTATTTTTGACTTTGGCAGCCTGTCGTCCATGAAGGAAGTAGTGTACTGTGAGCTAGCTTGGTTGGTGCAAAAAGGGATGATTACTTTTTGGGGAAGGGTTGAGATATTTCATGACATTGCTGTGAGGTAAACATTGGCTATGAAAGAGTGTAAGGGCAGACTGACATGTTACAGTGGCGCTGTTCCCTGCTAAAATAAACCAAAGGGCTTCCAGATGTGTTTAAAAATAAAGTTCTGTGAATCCTACGGAGTATGGGGCTCCGAAGCAGACGTATGGTCATCACCTCTGTTAAGGAAGTTTCGAAAAGGCTTTCATTTTTTTTAGAGCAGTTTCAGATTTGGACGTCCGCTGATTGGCAAAGAGTTGCCTTCTCAGATGAGCGACATTTTCTGCTTCATCGAACAGATAGATGTTGGCATGTCAGGCGAGACACCTCAGAGAACAGACACCCTGCAACCATAGCTGAAAGTGTTTTCATGGCATTCTCTAAGCTCTCTCATCCATGTGAAAGGCAGACTCCACTAATTTGGGTATGAATATATCCTTGCATATTGTCTTGCCTGGGGCAGATCGGATAGTCCAGCAAGATATTTTGACATGTTACATGGCTAAAATGTCCGACATTGGTTGGAAAAGCATGACTGAGATTTCCTAGTACTATAATGGAACCTTTATGTACCAGACTTGAACCCAATGGACCATCTGTGTGACCTTCTTGATAGTGGTGTTCACTCTATGGATCCTTCCCCACACACCCTCCTGCAGCTGTGGAATGCACTTCAGTCCGCCATGGCTCAAGATACTTGTGACAACCTACCAGGATCTTATTGAGTCACTTCCAACCAGTCTAGCCGCTGGTCATGCTGCACATGGTGGTTACTCTAGATATTAGCTGGTGGTCTCTAGATATTAGCTGGTAGTCATAATAATGTGACCCTGCTGTTTATATAAATTACAGAGAAAAATAACTCTCTGTTCTGAGTCAAACTAATGTTATGTTGACATTGAAAAGTCTTAAGAAGATTAAAAAGAAAAAATGGCTTTGATATCACCACTATTTGCATTTTTGGCTGGGTTCAAGTGCATTAAAAACTCAAACAGCAAACATTTTTTTTTAAAAATTAATTTAGATTTCACGTGTTCCAAGTTGTACTTAATTACAAAACCACCTGCATAAAAAAAGCTTGTACATTTTTACTACCTGTGTTCTTTTTAACGCATGTGTTTTTGTGAGATACATGGTGAAGGAGATTATCACATTTCCTACAAGATACACACTGCGTGCTCCAGCATCCAAACAAATGATTTCATGGAAAGGAATGAATGGTACAACATAAATTGTCACTTTTATTTAAAAAATATAACATCCATGGATGGATATAACATCCTTGTTACAGTGGCTCTGATGCGTTTCAGTAGAACACCTGAATAGTAGTCCTGTTGTTAGACCAATTAAAGGGGTTTTGCCACGATCTCATTTCATACCTCCTGTATCCAGCTCTGTGTGCTCATAAGGGGACGTGTGTGATTTGTTTGAATTGCATATCATGTGACCCTGCAGGATGGCATCACCATGCCTTTCCTCTCTCTAGTCAAGGTTCTGTTTATGTATAGAGTGTGAGTAGCTACAATGTAGCTCAGGGGTAAAACTTTTGCCTCCAGGCACAAGGGTCCTCAGTTCAAATCCCTGCAGGAACCAAACCTGTGGATTTTATTTCTCTTTATCAATGCACAGACCTGATTGAGTTTTCTTTCTTTAATTTATTTGCATTGTTTGACTAATTACTAAGGAGTACAGAAGACAGGTGTAGAATGACAGCACCTGGGGTTTGAACACTCAGTAGGTGCCTGAGAGGAGAGGTGATGTCTGAGCATGTGCGACCAGGACTGAGAAGCTCTCAGACCTGGTCGTATCCCCTGGAGACGAGCTGTAAACAATGGATCACTAAAGGAACAGCTATGACAAAAACGGTCCAGAATTTTTAATAATGATGAATGGTGAAAATGTTTATTTAATTTACAAACTTCCCACAACAATTTTACTTCGTGGCAAAACCCCTTTAAGGTTTTATGCTGAAATGCGTCAG
This sequence comes from Phyllomedusa bahiana, assembly GCA_025379985.1. Taxonomy (NCBI): domain Eukaryota; kingdom Metazoa; phylum Chordata; class Amphibia; order Anura; family Hylidae; genus Phyllomedusa; species Phyllomedusa bahiana. The sequence continues at coordinate 9,529 of JAODAL010020506.1, forward strand.
AGCCACTGTAACATGGGTTCCATGGATATTATATTTTTGGAAATAAAAGTGACATTTTATTCCTTTCCATGAAATCATTCCTTTGGATGTTGGAGCACTTAGTGTGTATCCTGTATTGGGATTGTGGAGATTTCAGTCACTCTGAGCACCATATATGGAAGGAAGCTTGAAGGATACTTTTTGGAGGTGGGTGAGCGGACTTGCATATTTTGATATTGTAATTACATTTCTTACCTTGCAATTAATTAAAGGCATTTTACAAACCTAAAGAAGTAATCTCTACATCAGAAGTTCCACATGGTTCTTTCTGACAAGCTTTTACTTTCTAGTTAAAAAAGGCTAAGGCAGAACTTCAGCTACAATGTGAGCGGAGTATTCAGGAGCGTCAGGACTCGGTGAGAAGAGTGAGAGAAGACTGTGTACATCAAATAGAGCTTGAACGATTAAAGGTGAAGCAACTGGAGGAGGACAAACTCCGGCTTCAGCAGCAGGTAATTGAAGGCCATTTAAAAAAAGAGCATAGGAATTTTTGGAAAGTCATTTCTGCTACTTAGAATACTTAGGTTCTTAGTTCACATTTTTGATCAAAACTGCTTAAGCCCACCTGCCAATCAGCAAGGCGACCTCATTAAGGGGGGGACCCACCTAGTATACCCCCCTTGGTGCCTGCTTAAAGGTTAGGCTTAAGCATTTTTTCAAAAATGTGAACTAAAAACCCTAAAAATTTTTTCCATATTTCGAAGGCAAAAATGCCTTTCCAAAAAATCCTAGTCCTTTTTGATTTTTTTTTTTAGTGCTGTAGTAAAAGTGTGCGCGCTATTGATTTTTTTTATTTACTGCCACACCATGTCACCTACTCCTGTTTTTCAAAAAAAAATTTTTTTTGGGATATCGACTAAATTTTTTTTCTAGACTGTATATGAGCGGGTCCCCCCCTTTTTTGTTTTTTTGCCCCCCCACCTGACGGGCTTTAAAAATCCAATGCAAAGTCCCTCGTAGCTGGAATCCCCTCCCCAAAATTTTTGAAGGCCCTGAACGGGCACCAAAGAGGTACAATAAGAAAAGTTCCCCCCCTGTTTTTGAGGTGCCTTTCTGTTTGGAAAGGGGGGTTTAAACCGTTTTGATAAAAAAAAAAATGTGAACAAAAACCCATATTCAAAAAAGAAAAAAATGCCTTTCCAAAATTTCCTATGTCCTTTTTGATAGTTTTTTATGCTATATGGCTGCTGATTTTGGTTTTGTGTTTGTATACTTTGGGATGCGATACAGCTAAAAAAGGGATTGGGGGGGCAGTGAGAGAAGTGGGGAGGGCAGGCAGGCTGCTGCTATTCTGTAATTTGTGACAATTTTGAGAGCTCACCATCCCTGCCTGCACTATTGGCGTAATTGGTCCCAACATGGCCTTTGTAATGTCACCATAGGTCGTACAGTAAATTGCACTACAGGGACAACCCAAAAGGAGGACCTTAGGGTTTTGTAAAGGTGGAAATTTGGGGGGTTTTGAGGACAGAAGCATGGAGGTCAGTGAGGGAGCCACAGAAGCAGTGTTTATGTGAAATATTTATAGCAGTCTGTATGTGAGAGAGGAGGGGGCATATAAGGTACTTTAATTGTGAAGCCACACATGGAGAGCCAGTTTTCGGACCCCGATCATAATGTGAGCAGTAGCAAGCGGGGAGGGGGGGGGGGGGACGGGCAGCGTTTCCAAGGGCTTCTGTGCTTTCTGCAACCACATTGAAGCGCTGTACTGTGAGCATTAATATTTATAGATAGAATGTAAGATTGATAGCTTGCAGTTGTTGTCCTCGAACAAGAACTCTGAATGCATTTTCCATAACCGTCCATGTCCTGGGACAGGTTGTCCACTAGTCTAATATACATGTATTTTGAGTTTGATTGAGATGGCTTCCTCCTTCTTTCACCGAAGCGTCAGGGAAGGAAGCAGGCTCATCCAAACTCGCTCCAGTGTGCCTTATGTCTTGCACTCAACAGTGTAGCGCCTGCAACACTAACCTGCACCTTAGTTTCTCATAGTGAGTGGTGCATTCATTTTTTGGGGAATTAGAGGCTTATATGTTACTATTTATTACCACAATATTGATGCAGAGTCCATGTGGAGGCCTCATTGATAGTAGTGCCATCTCAGTGTCTACTTTATATCCTATATTTCCCTTTTGTAATGTATTAAATTTTCGACTGAGCTTGCAACAGTTCTATATCCGCTGTTTTTCACCGCTCAGAAGTTCTGTTTATCTGGACATGGGGAAAACAACTGTGTCAAGCCTAGGAGATCAGGTGAACAAAGGGGTTTAGCATTTTTAGGATAGGCTTTAAAAGCCTATCCTAATTGGTCTTGCTCTCAACATAAGAGGAAACTAGGTGCATGCATCGACACTGAGGTTGGGAGTAAGGACAACGGACAAAACACAGCAAAGTATTCTATTGCTTGTTGTTCTACAGGGAAAGGGGAAATTCTTTCAAACGGGAAATGCTGCTGCTTGGCTGCAGAAAAGAAAGGTTATATAAAGGACAGGAAATGCACAGAATAGCACGTAAATATCACAGGGAAATGAATCGATCCTATTTGCAGTTTGCAAAAGGGACTTTCTTTGTCCTGTCCCAGTCTGTCCTGGTAGTGTAGTTTCTAGGGCTTACTGGGTAATTGAGACAGGCCTAGACTTAAAGGGGTTGTCTCATCTTACTGTTTCTTTGTCAGTAGCATTCTTTCATTCATGAATCCTGTCACTTCCTGGTTAAGCTGGCTGTGGGTAATTGGCATATGAGCTCCTTGTATTCAGACTTCTGCTAATTAGTCTAAATTAGATAAACAATCTCCTGCTACCAGGTCCAGAGAAGCTTCAGAGCTAAAGTAAACAATAGTACTTGGTGTCTTTTGTCTGAAAGCTCAGATAACATACAAGCGCTGAGGCTGCTGGCAGTTCTGTGCTGACCTGTGTGACGAGGTCACTCCCTGCTATCAGATAAGACAAACAGCAGGTCAGGTCAGTAACTAGAGAAACCAGAAAACCCTCAGAAGGTGATAAAATCATTTGTAGCTCCTCAACAAAAAAAATGAACAAAGCAATATATTTGGAAAACGTCTTCATTTAGTGTTCCCTACATGTTGAAAGCTAAAATTTGTAGTGAGACAAACCTTGTAATGACTGTCTAGTCAGATGGATTGTAAGGATGGTTATGCCCCAATGAATAGCTGTGCATGTTGTATACATTGGCAGTAGTGTTCTGTCTTATAGATTTTCCTACATAAAATTGTGGAATTAATTTTGCATTGTGAATTTATAGTTAATAAACAAACAAAAATGTGATGTTCTATATTAGATACTCATCGGTTCATGTAGGCAATAAAACTGAAACAAGAAACTGCTTTCAAGCTAAATTTATTGTATTTTTCATTAGCTTGGGAAGCCCTTTTTTTACATTTTGGCTATGTTCACACGGCTTAATTGCGGGGCGTAATTACGCCCCGTAATTATGCCGTGTGGACGGGGGTGAGAGCCGGCCCCTCGCCGGCCCCATAGACATACATTATTCTCGGCGCGTATACGCCACTAGTAAATGACATGTCCCTTATCTCCGAGCGGGGAGAGGAGGCGTAATCCATAGTTCTCTGTGAGAACTGTGGATTACCGTAATGACTGGGCCGTATTTCAGCCCGTAATTCGCGCAGTACACCGCAAATTTCGGGCTTAAATACGTGCACAAATCAGCCGTGTGAACATGGCCTTTTAGAGTGACATCCATTTTTGTTTTGTCTGTTTTTTAGCAGTAAACTTTTTATATTTGTAATTACACAGGTTTTTTTTAGCTACAGAGAATTTAACAAGAATAGGTAATATAAAAGAAAAACTTTTGTACTGCTGTTTGTAGAATCCGTTTCTGCCTTTGGCTCAAAAAAGCTGCATCAAACACTGCACATCAGTGTGTTTAAATTGTATTTGTGATATCAGCCTAATTGTATAGTGTGATAAAAAAAAAAAAAAAAAACAAGCTTGACCGTGGTAATATGATTTACTGCAGGGAAGTTTCTGTATTTTATCTCTTGTCTGTGTTTTTCTTGTGTCATTAGGAAATAAATAACTTTTCACTTTTGTTTCCTAAGAGCTTGTTTTAACATCTTTGGTTTTGTGTCTATTCTGCTGTTTTGAGAGCAGTTGTAATTTATGGTGGCAGCGCTATTTTGATATCTGTTTAATGTCTATAAACCTAGGGTTCATGGGCTGAGTACTGACATGTTCTATGTCCTTAGCTTGCTTTTTTAAGTAGCCCGTCTTAATAGGCGCTATTTCAATTTCTTTCCTTTTTTTTTTTTTTTTTTTTAACCTCCTAGCTCCAAGAAGCAGAGCAGAAGTTTAAATTACAGGACAAGGAGTTTCAGCAGTATAAGGAGCAACAAAGCAGTAAACCAGAAATCCGACTACAGTCCGAAATCAATCTTCTTACACTTGAAAAGGTAACATTGATTTGTCAAGCCTATTTTTAACTCCATCTCTTCACAGGCAATCTAAAGTATTTAACATCCTATAAAAGTGTGATATTTAATACCTTCCCACCACCTGGTCATATTTTTTTGAATCTTTATTTTTGTCCTTCTTGCCTTCCAAGACCCAAAACTTTTTTTATTTTTACATCCAATTAGACAAATAAGTTATTTTTGTTTTTTTTAAAGAAGTAATTTTTATTGGTGCTGTTGACTGTACCATATAATTTACTGGTAACTGTAAAAAAAAAAAAAATTGTGAGGCAAAGTATGGGGGGAAAAAAGGCCGTTTTGGCAGGGGGTTTTTATTCATACTTCGGTATAAATGAAGTGTGATTTGTATTCTGCATGTCGGTATGATTCCTGTGATGCCAATTTTTTGGGGTTTTCGTTATAATACTTTTTTTTTTTTTTAAATAGAGAAATTCTCTATAGGTAACTTTGCGCAGACTGAAGTGTAATTGGTGCCATTTTGGGACTTTGTGCTCACTTTTTTTTTTTTTTTTACTTTTTGGGACATGACTAAAAAAACATGATTTAGACACTTGGGGCGACGTGTATGAATCTCGGACGCGTCGGAGCGCACGTTTTCGCCCGATTTCAAGTGAAAGCTGCGCCTCATGTATGTCGGCGCCCGAGGTGCACTTATAATAGCCAATCATAAACAGAGCTCGCTCTGCATTTCTTTTCCCCATAGAACTCCGAGATAAGTAGCTCACCCGCTGATTGGCTAAGCAGGATGAGCCCCTCTTCCCCCCAACCAATCACAGTACTAGAATATTTACCATAGACTGTAATTAATTTTCGGGCTCCCTTCTATCGCACCCTTCTTGCTCCACTCAAAATAGACGCACTACATATGATTGGTGGATTCATATCTGCTGCCTGGTCTCAACCAATCATCTCTTTTCTGCCTTTTTTTACTTTATTTTGAACTGTCCCGCCTTTTCATTTGATTGGTCAACACTACTCCATAAGTTATAATGGCTCACTGTCACTCCTATTCTGATTGGTCGGCAGAAACCAACCAATGAGAAGCGCTTACAGAATTTGAATTCCTATATTTCCCGGCAATTCTCTATATCCCAGTTCCTGATGTAGCGCCGGTCTCGGCGACAAACGCGTTGTTAGGGATTTGATTGATGTATGTTTATAGAAGGTTTAAGCTCTTTTTCAGATAATGTTTTACACCTGATAAAAAACATTTTTTTAAATCATACTCCATGCCGCACGGCGCTGAGAGCCGAGATTTCATTGCCCCGATCTGGCCATAGACTACAATGGGACAAAGTAGCTCGCACTCTGATTGGCCGAGATAGCCAAGTCCCCGCTAGCTCAACCAATCAGCTCTTTTCTGCCTTTTTTACTGTATTTTGAACTGTTCCGCCTTTGAATTTGATTGGTCAATTCTTCTCCATAGCTTATAAGGGGTCACTGTCGCTACTATTCTGATTGGCTGGTTTATGCCGACCAATGAGAAGAGCTTACAGAATTTGAATTACTGTATTTCCCGACAATTTTCTATATCGCAATTCCTGATGTAGCGCTGGTGATGTTGTTAGTGATTTTATTTATGTATTTTTTTTAGAAGGTTTTTGCTCTTTTTCAGAGAATATTTTACACCTAATAGAAATGATTTTTGGAATCATACTCCTGCCGCACGGCGCTGGGAGCTGTGTATTATTGTAACAGTCGACCTAGAGCACATCTTGCCCCATTCCATTACGTTCTCGCTTTACTTCGCCTCCCTCGGCTCATTTAGACTACAATCAACTAGTTCTGCCTGTCGGAGCTGTCGAGCGCTGCAATGCGCCTCACTTTGCCGAGTCGCAATCATGCATGCCTCGGAGTATTCAAAAGTGCCGCATACCGCGCCCATTGCACGCCCATTCATGTTAGGCGCAGCTGAAAGTGGCGAAGCTTGCGCCTAACATCGCATCCCTGCATCCGACAGGGGATTCGAATCGGTGAGGCGTAGTTTTCGCCAGAAAACAGGCGCAACTCCCGATCATACATGTCCCCCTGGCACTTGTTTTTTTTTTTTTTTCTTCTACAGTATTCATTATAAGGGATACATGGTGTTCAGACTTTTATGAATGCTGCGATACCAATTATGTGTAACTTTTTTTATTTGTAAAATGGCAAAAGGGAGGTGCTTTGAACTTTTAATAATTATTTATTCTTAAAACTTTTTATTTGTAGATTTCTACTTTTTTGTTTGTAGACTTATAATAGTACCCTTAGGCTATGTTCACACGGCTTATTTTGGGACGTATTTCGTTCCGTATTTCGCGCCATACTGTGCGAAATATGGCTGAAATCCGTCCCAGTCATTACGGTAATCCACAGTTCTCATAGAGAACTATGGATTCCGTCTCCTCTCCCCACTCGCGAAATACGGTGACTTATCAATTATCCCGGTGGGATACGCTCCATGGATAATGAATGTCTATGGGGCCGGCGTGGTGCCGGACTCCCCGCCCCCGCTGCACGACAAACGGCGCAATTGCGTACGAAATCCGTCCCCGCAATTACGCCGTGGATAAGCCGTGTGAACATAGCCTTAGGGTACTTGACCACTGGGGGGCTCGATCACTTGTACACACTTCTGCAGTATGTAGATAATGCAGAATAGTGTACCAAAGTGGTGCTTCTATTTACTTCCTATCTTGAGGCGGGAACTAGAAGAAGAAGCGCTAAAATGGTGACTAAGCTTTCATTAGATTTCCATCTACTATGGCAACTGCTCAGCAACCCACAATCTAGTTGGGGCAATCAATCACTGTGGCGTCTAGAGGGTTAAACAGCAAACTCCAATTCTTGCTGTTAGCGGCCGGTGTCTGCTTTGGATAGGTGATAAAAGTCTTTGGTGGCAGGACACCTTTAGGCCTGGTTCACGTATGCGTCATGTGTTCTGCTGGGAATGACATTCATTACATTTTCAGTGCCTGAAAAGTTTTACATACTAGTAGTTTGTATTTGGTTGCATTGCCTTTAACTTGGGTGAAACGTCTTGTGTCACTGTCCAAAAGCTTCACACAGTATCCTCCTGACAGAACTGATATAATTTAGTCAGGTTTCTAGACCTGCTTGCTTGCAAATGCTTTTCCAGTGACATCAATTACAATACTGTTCAGAAGGTGAACGGTGCGCAAGCGATGTCAGAGAAGACGCATATCATGTACCTTACAGATGGACTAACCGAAGACTCCGCTGGAGTATAATGCTAGAGCAGTGGTTAATTTTATTCATTATGAATGTTAAGATGTACTATCCCTTTAAACTCCCTAATATATGTTTTGGGAGCGTTTCTTGGTGTATATGCTAAATATAAGAAAGCAAGGTGAACAGGCCCTAAATTCGCATTTATATGGCCAAGATGACAGAAAAATTTAAGTTTTTGTTCTTAGAAGGTGATGTGGCATTTTTTTTTGCTATTTTCCGACATCATGAGGGCCAAAATAGACCATGGCCTTAAGGGGTCAAAATCCCAAAGTGTCCGAGACAATAGCCTGGCTCACAAACATTAATATGTTTTACAGTACACTGAGTCACTAGAACAAGCTTTCACCCTGATAACCTCTCTGGAAATACAGGGATTATGAGATGCCTTCTCAATAGAGCCTGGTTCCCAGACTCGTTTTCTAGATGGATTTCTCCCTTTGTTTCTTTTTAATACATGAAGACTCTGTAATTTGAAACGTATGCAGTCACATAGTAGCTACTGTATTTTACTAATTACTACATTTTGGGCACCCACTCCAGAATCACTGAATATCTGTAGTATGTCTTGCTACCTATTAAGAGACATCTGCAGCAGTCTGCGCTTGTTGAGTCTGGTTAATAGTTTGGGACTCTTGTTTAGTATCAATTTTTACCTTTTTTTTTTGTTTTTTTTTGTTTCTTTTCAAAGATGTGTGAAATTACATTTTAAGAAACTTACATTAAAGAGGATCTTTACAGGATAAAATAATTCCTTTCATCTGAACTTAAAAATTTGGGAACATTTGACATGGGGAGATTGACATATACTGCTGTACATGTCATCATTTTTTTACTGGATGCTAATACATCCGTGTGGCCAGTAGAATATATTGTGTTTTTTTATATGGGGTGAAGTGCTCGATCACTGAAGAGTTCTATTCTCTTTTATACATATAGCTGTATTTTTTTTTTTAAATGTATTTTTCTTTCAATAAAAATTATTCTTCTTTTGCAAGTTTGTGTTGGATTTTTTGGTTTTCTCTGTATGACGGTTACCAATACAACTTTAAATTTTTGTATATAATCCCGATCGATATGGTAGATTATTTTTTTTAATTATAATAGGAGTCAAATACTTTGACATTAAGTAACACACTGATATGGAAGAACAGAGAACCCTTCTCACAAGAGCTTACAATCTACAATGGAGAAATGGGGGGCGAAGAGGTTTTTTTTTTATGGTGCAGTGGCCGCAGGGTTATTGTAGGTTGTCGGCTGTCCTGAAGAGCGGGGTTTCAGGTTGCATTAGAAAGTAGTAAAGGTGGTGGAGAGTCTGATGTGTTGGGGTAGTGAGTTCCAGAGGATGGGGGAAGCACGGGAGAAGTCTTGGGGACGGTGTACTACTTTAAAAAAAAAACAATCAAAAAAAACCTTTTTTAAAAAGAGAAAATCTATATGCTTTGAATCGTCATGTTCTGAGAACCAGAACATTTTATTTTCTGTCACTGAAACTGCATTGAGGCCTTTTTTTTTTTTTGCAGAGCAACCTGTAGTTTTATTGATGTCGTATTAAGCGACTTTCTGATCACTTTTTATTCCATATTTTTGATAGGCAAAGGAACTTAACAGTGATTCCCACATCCTCCGGCAATTATGTTTGGTGTTCTTTTTTTTGTTCTTTTTTTTGTACATAATGAGTGGGAAAATTAGTATCTTTTAATGTTTTTGTATTTAATATTTTTGAATCGATTTACTAAAGTTTTTATTTAAACACATATTCTTATTTGGGGACTTGAGCTGAATAGGACTACTAAGGGCCTTTATTAGGTCCCCTTTGCCATGACAACCCACTGATTACATTGCAGGGGGTCAGTCACATCTCTGGTAGAGGTCTCCCTCTGTCTAATGGCTTTGCTGTGAGATTAATATATATAACGGATACGTGATGTTTTTTGAAGGATTCCTTAGTGCACTCCTCTGTGACTTTCACTGTTATATCTTGTGGATGTTTGGAAAGAATTAAAGTAGTAGTCCCATTGAATAAAATTAGATTTAAATGGACTGGAATGAGAAAAATATAGAAAAATGAATGTACCTACCTCTCGATCCCCCGCCAGTGCAGCTCTTAAAGGCATTGTGTCGCAAATTTTTTTTTTTTTTTTTGCAGTAATGCGTGTGTTTTCTATAATCTTTTTATTGTCAGTTGCTGTAATTTTGATTGCGAGTCTGTAAAGAGAGTTATAGAGATTCCTGTGTGTGTGAGCCCTGCCCCCCTCCAGAGACAGTCCTCTGCTCTGTGAATTGCAGGACACTCCTGAAGCTGCCATAAAGTAAACAATGTAGGTAAGAGACTTCAGACAATTCCAGTCTCATTAGCTTCAGTGAGATTCCCCCCCTGCTGTGAGCCCAGCTCTGCTCTATTGTCTGCAGGGAGCAGAGAACCATGGTTGTGGAGCCCAGAGGGGCAGCTACTGAAAGTCTGCTCAGCAAGGCTGCCAGAGACGAAGCAGACAAGTGTCCAACGTGTCCTCGTTCCTAATAAAGTGATTGTACTTTTGTCACTAACGATTTTTGTACAATTCAAGATTTTTCTGCTAATTTAGTCCTCTCGCTTCTGACGTTAAAAATGCTTTTTTCTAACGGATTTTGGCGCAAGAATCTTTTTTTTATCTAACGGATTTTTGCCCTAAAATCCGTTTATTTACAGATTTTGACACTAATAAAATTCTCTCGCTTCTGAGGCAAAAAATTATTTTTTTTTTATGGATTTTGCCGCTAAAATCCTTTTCTTTATATATTTTGGTGCTAATAAAGTTCTCTTGCTTCTGATGCTAAAAATTCGATTCTTTACGGATTTTGGCGCCGAACTCCGCTCCGCTGCGGATTTTAGCGCCGACCTCCGGTTCGCTGCAGGGCTCCTGCTGCGTCTTATGGACAAAGAATTGATATGTCACTTCATGGAACGGATCCGTAAGATTCAGTGAGACACACATCAGAGATCACTTGTCTGAACGCCGGTGCGTGTTTCTAATAAACTGCAATGTATAATCACACTGCTATTTATTAGATAAAGTGCTTGGGTCCGTTTGGGGACTGACAGACAGACCCAAACACATATCCAAAAGCGTATGTAACAGGGAGTCAAAGACACCGTGTGAACATCCCCTAAATGTAATCACAATTTCACTCTGATTATTCCTTTTTCAGCTATGGATACACAGCAGCTCTGTATGGTGTCCTCAGTGAGAGTCTACAATCCCCATCCCCCTCCTTATGCACACAGGGGAGGGGGAGGCGTGTGAGGTCACCACCAGACCACTCACATTTACAGCAGTGCTGTATTCCATGCTCTTTGTACAAGAGACACTTTTTTTTTCTTGGATGTGCTCCCTCTGGTGGCGAAGAGTGGGAAATATTGAAAATTATTATGCATTTTTTAATATTTACCACAAATTGAATAAAATAAAAAATATACTAAAAATTTAGACAAAAATGAACACACAATATTTCATCATTAAAAAAAATTACAGATTCCCTTTAAGCCGAATCCGCTCCTTTTCATTTTCAGAGGATTTGTACCGACACACAAGAGATGCTTTTGCTCCATAGTAAGTGAATGGAGTGCAAGCCTTTCATGTGTGTCAGGATAAGAACCTGGAAGTCAAGAGGAGTGGATCCTAGGGAGCTATGGAGCTGCAGCCGTAGGGAACCGGGAGGGAAGTATCCCTTTTTTTTTCCTAAACCTGTTTCCGTTTAACTACAATTTTATTCAACCAGACAACATTTTAAATATTTTAAACTTTCAGCCATCTTTGTGTTCTGTTGCATCCGTTCTAATGGTAAAATGACCCCTCACCCACACACTTCAATACTTAAATAAGTAAATAGAACACAACCATCTCCACACTGATAGTATTAATAATAATCTTTATATAGCGCCAACATATTCCGCAGCACTTTACAATGTAGAGGGAATAAGCACAGACAAGCCAGACATTACATTATAAAAAAGCTACTTACAAATGAGACACGAGGTGTGAGGGCCCTGCTCGCAAGAGCTTACAATCTAGTATTTTGAACTAATGCATTACAGTGATCCCTCAAAATACAGTATTATTTGGTTCCAGGGCAACCATTGTATGTTGAAACCATAACTATGGAAAATTGGTAATTGGTTTTTAAATCCCAGAAATGTCACCAACATAATGCAAAATAAAGATGATCAAACAGATAATTAATACAGGTAAAACATGTCCTTATATGCAAAAATCCAAAGAGCAGCTGGAAATCACTTTCTGTTTTGAGGTCAGGCATTTCTTTGGTCATGTACTTCACACACAGTTTACCAGAAGAAAAGAAAATGGGGCCCTCATCTGGTGTCCAAATGAGCCGCTTATCCTGGCGCATGTAAAGAGCAGTACAGGACATGTAGTACAATACTTTCCTGTAGAAAGGCGCTAATAGACTTCCAATCACTGCATGTACTTTAATAAAACTGGGCATTTACAAGTCAAATGTTCATGGTAATTGGAAGGATTAGTGTCTGGGACATAGCATGTTGAGTGTGATTTCAACATACAATGTCCCTGCAAAGACCATTTTATGTTGAAAATATTGTATCCTAAGGACCTTTGAACTTGAAGGATTAGGCTAGGTCTTCACAGCACAGTGTACAGTCGGAATTTAGGCAGATTCAAAATACTGAATCTGGTGAAAATCCGACGGTACACTGTGCTGCATACACTGCAATTGAAAAAAAAATATCCATGCTGTAGTCTACACTGCAAAGATTTTTTACCATCACATTTAAAATCCAGTGGAATATGCAACTTGTATATTCTGCAGGATTCCGCTGAATTACCATACATTGAGTTGTATGGGGCCGTCAGCAAATCCTTATGCGACTTATGCACAAATCCGTGACAAAAACCCTGGTCGTGGCCGTCGGAGTTTGGACTGAATTTTGACATTTGCTGTGTAGACCCAGCCGTTCTGTAGTTCTCTTCCAGCATATGCTTTTTACTAACAAGTCAAGTGACTCTTAACGGTCCTAGATTTCATTATTTTGCGGTTTGCTGTGTTTTTCCACAATGTAAACAATGACAGATTTAGGTTGTTTTGAAGTCGTACATTGTAAAACTTCTTAATCATTCATGTAACAGCTTTCAGTATAAACACGGTCTCCTAATCTTTTATAGAGTCTACTAACTGCACTGTTATTATTTTTCTTATACATACAAACAGGGCCATTCATTTTCCCGTCTTCTATTGAAATTTAAATAGTCAACACAGCAGAGGGTTCATTTTTGAGCAGAGTTAAATATATAATTTATTTATTTTGGAGCCGGTTTCTTTTTGAAAGTGAGCGGTAAAGGAGGGCTGACATTTCTGTTTCTTTAAACTTGCTATCATTTTATTAAAATAAAGAGTAAAACTTTGTCTGTTGAGTGTTTTAGCCAACTTGTTTCTCTGTTTGAGACTGAGAAAGTACATTCCTAAAACAAGGCCAGGTTGGCTTGAATTCAGTTATAACAGATCAGCTATGGCAAGTAAAAATAAGCATTTTGATTCAGACTTTGTACCCCCCTCTACCTACATCCCCACTCCCCCCTCCAACTAAATACTTAAAGTGAGTGGCTGAAAATGCCTCAGCAGACCCATGAGCTGTCGGCACATAATGTACAGAATTACAGGAAGGGTCACATACAACCTGTGAAACTACAGAATGCAGAATGGCTTTATGAAGTAGTTTACCTATGTCCAGTGAAAAAGGTTTATTTGTTTAAATCCGTTAACCAAGTCTTATTGTAGATGATCCATGTCCATAGATTAGGGCTTTCACTGTAAAAATTACAGTTCTGAGTTAGATACTGGTAAGCTAATTAAAACAATTGGGCAGAAGGACAGTAATTCTTCCATTGTAAGTTTTTAGTTTGGGGAGTTGCTCCAAAATTGCTGAAAGATGGTGACAGAGGCGAAAACTTGTTTCTGACAGTATTGAGCCCCAAAATTTACACTGTAAAATTTATATTACACATAATTTGCATAGTGATGTGAGGTTGCTTTTTGCGGAAGACAGCCAAATACCAAGCACAGCTTATACTGGGTGAACAAAAGAATAACCCATTTAAAGAGACATGTACAGTGTAATTTACATAGGTCTATACAAAGTATGATGGCAAAGAGAACCTTGCTGACAAAGGCTTATTATCTACAAGGGAGGAGGAAAGATACAGAAGGTGAGGGCAGATATGTTTGTGGCATGTAGTGGAAACCATTGTAAATTATAGGCTAACCTGAAGAGATGGGTTTTCAGGTTGGTTTTTAAGCTAGTAAGGGTGGCGGAGAGTCTGTGTTGGGATAATTAGTTCCAGAGTATGGGGGAAGCACGGGAGAAGTCTTGAAGACAGTTGTGTGAGGAGCTAACAAGCTGAGCAGAGGAGAAGTTCCTGTAAGGAGACAAGATTGCATGAGGGGAGCTATCTGGAGATTAGGGCAGAGATTTATTCGGGGGACAGGTTATGGAGTGCTTTGTAGGTCATGGTTAGTAGCTTGAACTGAATTCGTTTGGCAATGGCTAGCCAGTGTAGGGATTGTTAGGCGGGGTTCACACAGCTTATTCAAGCCGTAATTGTGGGACTGATTTTGCCCGCGATTACGGCTTGAGTACGGGGCTGGGGCGGCTGCTCGCCGGCCCATGACATGCATTATCCACGGCACGTATCCCACCGGGATAATGTGCATGTCACTTTCTCCCTGCCCGGCGTATTCACCGAGCGGAGAGGAGAGCCGGAATCCATAGTTCTCTGAGAACTATGGATTACCGTAATGCCTGGCACGGATTTCAGCCGTACTGAAGCGCAGTATGGCGTGCAATACGGCTGGAATCCGTGCCCGAAATAAGTCGTGTGAACGGCCCCTTAGAGGAGGAGAGAGGTGGATCACACGGCAGCAGAGTTGAGGATAGTTTGAAGGGGAGCAAGAGTGCTGGATGGGAGACCGCAGAAAGGATATTGCAGTAGTCTAGGTGGGAGATGACAGTTGCATGGACCAGCATTTTTGTGGTATGGAAGTTAAAGGGCTTTTGCCAGGAAGTACATTATCTACTAAGAAGCAAAAGTAAACAAGCCACGCTGAGAGAGCGAGAGACTGGCAGAGCACAGAGCTGTGCATAAGGGATCGTATGCAATGTTCACTCAAATAATCACACTAGAACTAGTGGATTCTGTATACAAAAGACAACATATTTCTCCCCAGCCCCTTGAAAGCTTCTTCACGCTCCCTCTCATTAGATAAGAAGTGTGATCTGCGCAAGCCCGACCAGCAGCTCTTGTCACTCTGCCTGGTCGTATCTAATGCAAGCTTTTAAGTAACTAAGGGCAAGTAAGGCAGCCTGTAGCTCTCCCAGGCTGCAATATTTGTAATCGCATATATTTAGAAAAGTGATTAAATACCCATTTTGGAGGATCCCACGTCAACATTACATCGTGGCAAAACCCCTTTAAGGAATAAGTGGATTTGAGAAATATTTTTCAAGTGGAAGCAGCAGCCAGAGGTAAGGGCTTAGATCTGTGGCTTAAAAGACAGGAGTCAAAGGTTACCCCAAACCATCGGACTTGTGGGATCAGTGAAAGTGTAGAGCCATTGAATGTGATGAATAGATCAGGTGGGGGTGGGGGGGGTGAGTGGGATTGGTGGAAAAACAATGAATTCCGTTTTTTCCACACATAGATTTAGTACACGAAAGGAGTAGAAAGAGAGGATGTGGACAAAGAAATGCAAGTGAATATCTGTCTGGTTTCCACTGGCTTAAATGGGGAAAAAAATAAATGTCCTTTCTGTTTGATTTTTTTTTTTTCAAATGGAAAAAAAAGTGCTGCATGTTGCATTTTTCTTCCTGTCATAAAAAAAAAAAAGAAAGTGAACGGGATGGAGCCAGACTAAAGCCAAAATAAACCCATAAAAAGCAATTGGCCACAATACCGTACCGTTTTACCGATAAAAAACGGAACAGAAAGCAAATGCAGATGTGATTCTGTCTTACTGTTTACTATATTAAATACATAACATTTTATTGTCCAAAGGTTGAACTTGAAAGGAAGTTGGAATCTACAACAAAATCTAAGTTGCATTACAAGCAGCAATGGGGAAGAGCATTAAAGGAACTGGCAAGAATAAAACAGGTGAGTGTTCTTATGTTTAGAAGGATATAAGCATATGTTAAAGTTTACTTAAAAGTGTAAATGAATGTCGAAAGTAGAATAAAAAAAATAATCCCCTTTTATATAGATTTATTGCTGTAACAACCAATAGAAAAAAAAATTCCCCCACAAAAAATGCTGTTTTGTACCCACCCCCAAAAAAAAACCTATTAAGTTTTTTTTAAAAAAAGCAAACAAAAAAGCTCTTATGTGGCTGCGTAAAAAATAAAATTAGGGCTCCTGAAATGCATCAAAGTCAAAATTTAAAAAATTAATAAATTCATTGCATCTTTGCCATCATTCAATCCGCTTAGTCACGTGGTGTGGCTAATAAATCCATATTAGTTTTGGCATCAATGGAAGTGGATTAATTTTGCATGAAATTTTAAATAACTCAATTGTTGAAAAATACAATGACTATAAGGGTGTGTTCGTACGGCTTAACTGCGGGGCGTACAGTACGACCCGCAATTACGCCGGATGTTCGGTCGCGTATTACTTAGCGTGTAGACAGCCTTGGTGTGAGCCTCTGGGGTCAAATGTTTAGTTCCGGTTTGCCTAATTATTTTGTATATAAATATTGTATGTGATGTATCATGTCTTTTTATGAAACTCCTGCAGTCATTGATATTAATGGGGGTTATTTAGCATGCACAGACCTAATGGGCTCTTTTGTCAGCTGTACCAATTAGCATGGAAGTGTTAAGTAGTAAAAGTGGAAGAAGAATACACACAAGCAGACAGACACTCCCCACAACATGGCATAGAACACTGGAAAAGATTATACATGAAACAAATCTTGGCCATAATCCATGCTTCCCATAACATGCTTGAGACAGGGGCGTAGCTACAGGGGGGGCTGCGGTAGCAATCTCTACCGGGCCCAGCAGCCTGAGGGGGCCCAAATGCCCTCCTGCCACATACGATACCAGCATTGTAAATGGTGCATGGTAACTGGGGGGCCCCATTTCACTTTTCGCACCAGGGCCCAAGAGCTTGAAGTTATGCCTCTGGCTTAAGAAATTATGGCCCAGGAACCCAGCCACAACACCTGCCCCATACCTGAAAATTTTAGGCTTTAGGGAACCACAGACACCATATTCTTATTCATTCACATTTGTATGCTTGGGTTGGTAAATTCATACTGGGGAACTTGGCGGTTATATCTGTTTAGGTGACGCCTATGAGGAGTAATGACAGAACCTGGAATTATGACTTTCTTATCCCCTGCATATAATTAGCCCTTCATTGACCTAAGCAAGAGGATGGGCTGAGGGGAGGTTTTGAGTTTCCATAAAACACCTTGGGTTGTCGGAGACCATCGTCCGATCCAAGAGTAATCCCCAAATGTAGGTCTCCCTGATTGTCTACGAGCTGCACTTCTGAGCCCAGATTCTCAACCGATTGAATTGGAAAGGGTTTTTTTCGTATTTTATCCCTTTTTGTTTATATACTGTTCTGCACATTTTTATGTATGTCTGTTATTTTGTCATTGTTGTAATTAAGCACTGTACCTGTATGTTAAAGCTTAAAAGTTTGACAGTTTCACCTTGTTGTGAACCCCCAAAGTCTCTGAAGAGTTTATATGACGTGCTAGTGCACGTGACCGGTAGTATAGAGTTATTTTCAGTTCCTTTCTAAAAAGTGAATGTTGGTGGCAGTGTGTGTAGCTGAGGGTTTGGACCGTGAGGGGGTATATAGGGTGCTCATAGTGTAGCCGGAGTGAAGGCAGACTGTGAGCTGTTGCTGCATAGCGTATCCCTGCTCACCCCACAAGTTGCGCAGAAGGAGGTCGGCCCTGTTAGAGTGTCCAAGATGGATTGTGCCCTAGAGACTCCTCTGTGTGTGCTGGTTAACCCTTTCCCTGGCAGTGACATCTAATTTTCTGCCCTCCTTCGCGTGTGTCCGTGTGCCCTTGATATTTCCCTCTGTACCCTGTTCCATGAAAATTTGGTGCTGGTGGTGGGGTCTAGTTCTGCCCTCCTTTTTGTGTGCCCTTGATTTCCATCCCTCATGTTCCATTCTCCCTGACACTCTATTTTTAGACTGTAGCACAGGTTTTCAAGCCAACAAGAGTGCATTTTACTAACCCATGGAAGTAGATCGGAGAGTGATATTCAGAAGTAGCTGGAACTGTTTGATGATTTCATATCCTTCTTGTTAGAAATCCCAGCACTTTTCTGTCTGGCACACGTGCTTTCACACATATACTTTTGCCAGTAAGAAAATGCTTTCTTCAAACACTGTATTGGCTGCTTGTGCCAGTCATTTGTTACACCTAAACGCTGTACAAGCCTGTCCATAATATCTATCATAATGCACATTAGATGTTGGACTTTATATCTTATTGTTATTAAATGTTAATGACAAAGCCCAACTGGTAAGAGGCTTAGACGCTGGCTTGTGCAAGTGCCCACTGCCAGCACGGAGTGAGTAATGATGTCCATTACTAACTTGTGCCTGCGCTAAGTCCGTTTAAGAATTATTGTAAGGCTTAGCCTAAAGAGAAAACACTGGAAAAGCTGCCTTCTTTGTGATTTAAGAGATCCCTTTCTGCATTTTGTTCATTAAAAAAAAATAAATCTTATTACCATCACTCGAGCAGTTTTTTTTTCTTTTCAGCTGTAGCCTGTGTTTTATACGGATTTAATGTTAATCACACTAGAATGTGTAAAAGGCTGTTAATAACTTACATCTAAAGAGCCAAGACTAAAATGAAAGGTGTGTTTTCCAGCACGTATAGCTGTATTGTTTACATTCCAGTATATGCTCCATCTAACCATTGAATGGAAACTAAACTAATTCTAAGAGATATATATATATAATATATATATATATATATATAATATATATATATATATATATATATATATATATATATACATACATACATACATACATACATACAGATTCAAAAATTGTACAAAAACATTTTTCCTGCGTTTCCAAAGGCAACGTTTCGTCTCTAAAGAGCCTTTCTCAAGCAAATAGTGGTGGTGAAAATTCTATAAAGGGGTGTAGTCATGAATTCATGAGTATACAAAATTGGTACATACTTAATACAAATAAGTTGAATACACTCTGGTTAGAAATATTACAAATCTGTGAATCACAATCAAATGTTATCAATCGGTGTTAAGGCATTTGGACAAAAATAAACAATATTAAAATATCAATCATCATGATCATAAAATACAAATGACTACATATAGACACATTGGTGGAGGGGGAATGAACTCCTCCTACCTCCAGGAAAAATTAATTATACATAAAAATAAAGGATGTACCTCACATAGTTGTGTGTCTCGGCATCCTGTGAGTAGTGGTGTGCATGTCTGGAATTCGCCCCCTCATCATGCAAGACAAATACATGCCAAATAGGAAGTGGACTTGCGCATGCGCACTATCCTCCAGAGTAAACAGCGGACAGTTTACTAAAGGGCATCAACAACGGTACAGTTCCCTAGGATTCTGGTTATGTGCCGTAGACAACCATTGTGGCACCCATGTACGCAAATATTTATGTCTCTAGTCTTGAAGAGGATATATAGCTAGGAATCCCACCACATTAGCAAAGTGCTGAAATGGTGGAGATACATAGATGGCTTTCTTGGTTTGGTTAAGTACTGAAGTAGAACTACACGAGTTTTACTGTTTTGTGTGTGTATGTGTGTGTGTGTGTATATATATATATATATATATATATATATAACAATCCTTTTAAACAGTAAAAAAAAGTAGCATAAAAAATAACGGTCCATCTCTTTCCAATACCTCTAATAATGGACTATAGAAGCTTCCTCCTGAAGATATACCCTTGCTTGAGTAATATCAATCAAGCCAGAAGGGAAACTGGCCAGCGCCACAGAAGGAGGAGGTAGTGTAACAGCACGGAGACGGAGTTTCCCAAGTATAAAATGTTTTGGCTATATATAGTATGTTTTTAGCACATTTTGCTAGGCTATCAGGAAGGGTGATGTCTCACCCGAAATGGGTTAGACCGAAGCAGATCCCGGTTGTCGTTGCTTTTAATGGAGTAGAATAAAGAAGTTGTATTTTATACTTGGGATTCTCCATCTCCATGCTGTTACACTACCTCCTTCTTCTACAAGCTCTGTGTCTCCTCTGGACGGCATACGTGCACAGACGGATCCCAGACTGACTCCAATTCTTTGGTTAGTTGGCTTCAACCATTTGTTTGAACTGGCCAGCGCCACCCCTGTGACTTTTCACAGACAATACAAATATAGCATGCACTGTTTTCAAAGTTCATTTTGTACATGATGCTGCATTAAAAGGAATTTACAGGGGCATGACTGTGACCTTGTGTGGTTTTCGGTTAGAACATGAACAGTTCTATGTGAAGGGGAGAGCTTGAATCTGCAAACTGCCACCAGAAGGCCTTCCCCCTTTCGTGCAAAAAAACAACAAAATACCGGTCCGAAAATCTAACCGGTACTTTGTAATTGCCGTGTGAACGCACCCTTAGGCTGTGTCTACACAGCTTAGGTATTCCATCAGATTTTTGGTGGGTTTTAGTATTTAGAAACCTCTGAAAATCTGGCAGACTACTTTTCACATATACACATAGACTGCCTGAAAAACTGCCCAGAAAACTTCAACAAAAAAGTAAAAACTACCCAAAAATCTCGTTGGAAACCCAGCTGCTTTGGAAAAAAAAATCCTAACAAAATACTCAGGTTCAAAGCAATTTTTAGGTTTTGGTTTTCAATGAGTTTTTCATCCTATGCAGTGTGGCTCTAGCTTAATAGTGTTCTTTTTTTGTGTACAGCTTCCACATTTAGAGTTTTGTTTTTTGTTTTTTCCTTTTTACAGTTCTATTCTTTTATTCAAATTCATACTTTTCTTAAAGGTTTAAGATATTAAAATTAACATTAATGTTAAGGACTGGGAAAAAGGAAAAAAATTGTAGATAATCTCTACCAGCTCAGCTTAAAGGTATGTTCACACATAGGAAAACACTGTGTAAAATGTATCCAAACTCGTACCTAAAGTGTGGTGCGTGTTTCTGTGCAGTAGAAATGCACCCTATACTTTTAAATAGGGTGTCTGCTGCGTAAAACGGATCAAGAATTGACATGTCAGTTCTTTGATTGGATCCATTTTCTGCATCCGATAGACATGTCTGCATGTAAAATACGTGTCGTCTGAACGGTGAAAAAAACTTTGAGATTCTCAGTTCACATATTTTGATCAAAAGATGTTTAAGCTGCCCACGACTTTCAACGTGATCTCAAATAGGGCAGTCCTACACTATCTTTTACCTCTCAATAGAGCCACATTCAGGCCTCTCACTGGGTCCACCGACCTCCTTTACCCAGAGAGAAAAAAATATAAAAACACCCAACCTGCAAGCTGCACTTCTTATGACAGCCTGTGAGAGTGGGCAGGTGCAGAAAATCAAAATGGAGGCACCCTTTCCTCCCCATATAGGTTAAAATCAATATATACCAAATATAACGTATGGTTCTGCACAAAAAACACTTCTGAAAAAACATATGCAAACCTTGGTGCCACTGGCAGGGCTGCGGCACACACACATTATTTATATATATATATATATATATATATATTATAATAATATATATATATATATATATATATATATATAACAAAGTTTTTTCATGTATGATAGACAGCATAAATGCTTCTTTAGGGATTTCCACTGTCTGAACGGTGAGACGTATTTTACATTGCTTTCTATGTAAAATCACACTGAACATTATTGATTTAGTTTTGGGCCCCATTTTTTGATACATAAAACGTATTCCGCAACGCTGTGTGAACATCCCCTAATGGACAGGTCTCTCCTTTTTATGTGTATGGAGAACTTCCTATAAATAAAGCCGAGTTGGGCAGTCAATGAAGCCGCACCCTTTTTTTCCCATTGCCTATGGTTGCACTGTTTCGCAGGGGGAGGCACCTATAGATTTTTTTTTTTTTTTTTTTATTAGAGCAGCTGTAACTGTAAAAACTGTACACATAGAAAACAAATGCATGTGATATATCACCACACCCAGTTTGACCCATACAACAAACTGATATCCCCTATTAATTGTGAAGTGAATGTAATAGGAAAAAAAAGGTAATAGTGGACTCAAATAGTAATCTTGTCTTAAAAAATAAAAAACAGAATGTGAGGAGGCAAAAATGTAATTCTTTTGGTCACGAAGGCCAAGAATAGCTCAGCCCCTAAGGGGGGTAACTATGTACCTATGTAGCATTGCATTGCCTGTCTTATACAGGTTTTGTATTGTATTAGATTTTCTATTCTATAAGTTTAGGTGTACATGGCTAATGTTAAAATGTTGTTGAAAATCCGATGGTATTTTGACATTCTTGTACCGTGGTTTTGCTGCGGGTTTGTGCTAAAAAAAAAAAAATGCAGATGGATCTCGGTTCTACTAGTACATTGAAGTGTACTAGAATCCTTAATGAATCCACCGGAAGATAGAATATGCGCTATTTTCTGGCGGAGGTCGGCAGTTTACAAACCAGACCAAAGAAAATCCAAGCTGTGTGGACTACAGCACAGATTTTCTTATGTGGTCTATGGGGCACTGGTCACAGTTGGCTTTTCAGTGGATCCTAAATACTGAATCCGTTGAAAATCTGACCAGAAACCAGTGCCGTGTAGACTTGGACTTAGGCTTTTGAACAAAAAATAGTAAGTGTCGGCTTATAAAGTAATACAATTGATGAAAAAATGTGCTTCTGGCATAGGCCAGGATAAAAAGGGGACAGGAGGCTCAATGTAAACTTTCAGCCATGCTCCTATAATAATAATAATCTTTATTTATATAGCGCCAACATATTCCGCGGCACTTTACAATGTAGAGGGTATAAGTACAGACAAAAAGACATACATTGCACAATGAAAAGCTACTTACAGATGAGACATAAGGTGAGAGTGCCCTGCTCTCAAGAGCTTACAATCTATTAGATCCCTGCAGATATAGCCCCTGGTTCCATCCTCCGAGCTCTAATTTTTTTTTCCCTCCCCCTATTACTTTAGAAGCTTGTCTGAACCATCCACATAGTGGTCTTTTTCCGATTTGTTCAGGCCTACTCCATAAAGTGTCAGTTTTCAAACACGCTTGATGATGTGCAGGACACAACTACATGGTTTTGGATGTAGTACAGGGGCACATAAATGTTAATTATCTAAGGCTGTCTGAATGCTGCCTATCTCTCTTCCTTATTTTTGTAAGGGCAAATAAAAAAAAAAAGCATGTCCAGGTCATTTGTCGTCTAATCTAACAAGCAGCTCTTTCTGTGTTTGCTCAGCACAAATTTTTCTGTCTGACATCTGGACTGTCCCTCTGCTGTCCTATGCTTATCCACTGGCCATAATTAATTTGATTCATTATTAAGTCGTTTGGCCAAACATGGGAAGCAGGGCTTTGTTTAAAAATATATTAGTTGGGATCTTGGGTAGGTTGAAAACTGTGTCTTGAAACCATCCAGGCCCTCCTACTGGCTTGTCAGATCTGGGTTATTTTCAGAAAACTTGACTTGAGCTCCTTAGTAAGAGAGGCATTATTTTCCCACAGACTGACTTGGTATGCATGAGTGGGAGAGTGAGCAGTGGCCACTATTTAGTGATTGTTTAGTCTACTGTATGTGTGTTTACCGCTCTTCTCAGGATTTATAGGCAGCCATAGCAAAATAAAGATTGTGATTGCTTGACTGAGGAGCCGCTTGTCCTTTACACTCGCTAAGTTGGCATGCCTTCATTGCATATTTAACCTCTCCATTCCTGGGAGAAAGGAAAACCGTCCAGCAGAACTTTGTAAAGGGGTGTATTCATTAAAAAAAAAAATTAGAATCTGGTTTAGACTCTGCATTAGCTAAAATATTAGAAAGCTGAACCTGCACAGAGTTAAAACTTAGCTCATTTGTATTTGTAGGATTGGGAGTAGAGATGTGTGCAATGAAAATATTTGGCGAAGAGGCAGGATTTAAAGTATCCTAGCCGAAATTATAAAAATATCTCATGGTTGTTAGAAAAAAAGGGAATATGGAATCAGATAAAAGTTTCACATTAAGTGCATGTATGCGATTTTAAGTAGGGATCCTTTAGCATATGTCTACTGTAAAGAGCTACTACAGCAAATCTATTCCCAAAATAAATCCTCAGAGCTTCATGTTCATAATGTGGAAGCTAAGAACATAGGGTGACATGTATGAATGGGGCTGCGCCAGATATCTGGCATCTTTTCAGTCCGATATCAGGTGCAGCCCCGTTCATACATTTTTAAATCAGGCGGGGCACACTAGAACCATAGCGAAGCTACATATTTATAGCTTCGCTACGGCATTTTTGGCCACATTAAAGTTGGAACAGGTACACCACTTTCAAAGTGGTATACCTGATCCGAACTGTCGTCTGGATTTATGACCCGCTGTAGAGCGGGTTCATACATCAGGCGCATTCTATCCTATTATTAGGCGCATGAAATTTGGCATGTTAACGCCAAACTTCATGCATGTTGCCCATAGTGTCTGTCACCTTATAATTAAAGGGGTTGTCTCACATTGCTTCATCTTACCTCAGTCCTGTTTTCTTGGTTTCATTTTGAATTCCGGGGCGTGTTTACTGGCTTCTACTAGGCTGCAATAGAAGCCAGGTCTGTAGCTATAGCAACCAGTGCTGACAGCCTATCAGGATAGATCAAACAGGTCTGTAGCTATGGCGACCTTTGGAGCTGTTGCAGCCCATACAAGAGGGAATATCTCAGAATAGGTAGGACACAGTTAATGGACACATATTGCAAAGTGACTTGTTTTTGCAGGATCTTTAACATAAAGCAATCCTTTTAGCGAGACAACCCCTTTAATATAATAATTGTAGTTCAGATGATTATTGTAATGTATTTAAGCATCCCAGGGAAACTAACTGGTAGTTCAGGTTTTATGCAAGAAATTTGTTTTCCCCTTTCTTTCAAGAATAGATTGTCAGACTGTAGTAATTGAATGGGCCATGACAGAATCTTCTAGTGCTGTGAGAAATGAGCTCTATTTATATAAAACCTTACTACTGAGAGGGGTCAGATCTAGCTGATGACCAAGGATGCAATGTAGCATAACATTAGATTGGGTCATAGTGAAAAATAGACTAAAGTAAAAACATAAAGTTTCTCAAACCCAGCAAAGACCTCCTTACAGCACACTAACAATGCAAACAACAAAAACAAGAATCCACAGTGCAAGAGGAAAAAGAAAATTATAATAGACCCAAATCTTTATTAGTAAAGATTATAAAGCACAAGTGCCAATATAAGAGAGAGCTGCTGAAAAAATGTCAAGGGATTACTCTGCCTGCTTCCCAAAATGTAATTACCAATTATACATAAGAACAAATGACAGAATTAGTGCTGGTGTCATTTGTTCTTATGTATAACAAATCTTTATTAGTATGACATAATATGTAACAATCAAAGTTAAAAACTGACATAGACCAAAAATATATTAAAAAATTCACAATGAAATGCAAATAGGATTAAGAAAACACATAACGGCAACAAAGAAAGTGGGGAAAAATAGAGGTAAGAATATGTAGTGTATATAATAATGCATAGGGAATCCGATAGTAACATTACTCTGCTAGTATGGGCACCAAAATGTAAAAAATAAAATACTCAATAAGCATTGCAAATACTCATGAGGGCAATACAGCAGAGAGCCAAATAGCTAGATATCAAAGCACATTACCTTGTAGAATATACGGTGTGCTCCTGACGTGTGTTTCGCCAAGACAACAGTTTTGTCCGTTTGTCATAGTGAAAAATAGTGTCACATCTGCTTACCAAATCAGACTGCCTCTGATGAAGCATTAGGCTTTTAAGGTTGTTTTAATCACGCGAAGGATAAACCCTTTGCTTTTTTAGATAATAAACAGTTTTCCTTCGCCAAAACCTCTGGCGTCCTTGATTCCACGTGCGCCGGGATCCGCCATTTTGTCTATAGTTGTATCCGTTTCAGAGGAACTCCGCCACTGATGGAACCGCAGCTGCCGTGTTAAAGGGCTACGGTGCAAAAAAGCCCTGTAGGTGCCTATGAGCGTTGTGCCTCTATAATATATGCACAACCCTACTCGGTGAGTGAATTTTCTACTCCCACCCCCTAAATTGTTATAACATATTTCATGATTGTGCGCCCCCTTGTCTCCTTTTTTTTGCTTACCAATACAGTTTGACTGCACCATGGTGTGATGCAGCAATGCATTCCCTGGCTGATGGCATCATAGGCAGCACAAGAGAAAGCTAGAATCTAATTACTAAGAATTGCAGGTGACGCACATCAACTTTAGTTCTTAAGAATCCCTGTGATTGGTACTTCTATATTAAGCTTTGTTTTATAAGCTTTTTGATGCCTAAATGGAGTAGGCAAAGAATCTGCCCCAGTGATACAGGTAAAGCTGTAAGGGTGCTTTTTTTTAAATGTTTTTTTGTGTAGGAAGGCACAGCAATTAATGCTGTACATTGATGCACAAAATTACTGCACAAATCACAGTAAAATCGCAATTTTTACCAAGATTTTTGTGCAGCAATGTACAGCATTAATTGCTGTGCCTTCCTGCACAAAAAACGCATTGAAAAAACGCACCAAAAACACACTGTGTTAAAGCACCCTAAATCCGGATTTGTAAGTGGAGAAAAACCGGACTCGTGGAATCATTCTGTATTTCGGGGCAAGCCCTAATATACCATTATAAAAAAAATATATTTAGGCATTATCTTTGTGCACACCCTCCTACCCCATCATTCCTCTTACATTTTATTTAATTTTTTCCCTATACTATTTTTTAATAATATTTGTATAAAACAATTACACTGCATGTTATGATCTACTGTTGTACACAACAGTGGTAAGATAATAATGATTCTTGCAATTAAACATTAATAATTAAAAACAAATAAAAGGTTTGTTAATATGTGGAGACATAACATAATCAGGAGTGACATCCTTTACTGTTTTTCAGGGATATGTTAACTCATGATGCATTATAGTAAATACAAGTTATGGAGGAAATTTGTAATACAATATACATGAGTTTTGGGGCATAAAAAGTTGGAAATTTTCCCAAAAACATGTAGCAAAAGTCTTAAGGGGGTTTTGCCACAATCACATTTCATACCTCCTGCATCCAGCTCTTCAGCTCTGTGTGCTCAGAAGGGGGGGGGGGGGGGTGTGTATATGATTTGTTTGAATTGAATATCAGGTGACACAGCAGTATGACATCACCAGGCTTTTCATCTCTTTAGTCAAAGAAAGGTTTGTTTATTGTGAGTAGCTGAGAGGTAATGTTTTTGCTTCACTGCACAAGGGTCATAGGTTCAAATCCCTGCAGGAACCAAACCTGTGAATTTTTTCTCTTTATCAATGCACATACCTCATTGAGGTTTCTTTTTTTATTTATTTGCACTGTTTGACTAATTACTAAGGAGGACAGAGGACGGGAATAGAGTGACAGCACCCGGGGTTTGAACACTCGGGCAGTAGCTGCCTGAGAGGAGAGGTGATGTCTGACCAGGAGTGATGAGCTCTCAGCCCTGGTCATATCCCCTGGAGACGAGTTGTAAACAATGGATCACTAAAGAAGCAGCTAAAACAAAAACGGTGCGGAATTTTTAATAATAATGAATGGTGAAAATGTTTATCTCATTTGCAAGCTTCCCACGTCAATTTTACTTTGTGGCAAAACCCCTTTAACTAAATATCTGTTAAAAATGCCCATAAGTGTGAACCTTGCTCGGAGATCCCAATGTGTTTCAGAGCATGCGGTCCTTGTTTGTGGTACAGCATATCAGCAAGAAGTAGAATATTTAAAACCCCCTTAAGCCAATCACCAGTTAGAAAAGAAAAAAAAAGTGAAAACGCAAATTTACACTTGCTACACTTACTGTAAGAAATAAATATATAATACAGTGAAAATTAATATCAGTTAAAAACAACAAAAAAAAAAAAATGATATTCCTGACAAACGAAAGATGTATATTAATTATAAAACCATGTTTCTGAAGACATGTGGGAGAATATAAAAGATATTTTAATGAAATACTTTATATAAAAAGGTCTTCCACTGAGAAAAATGGAACTAATTTACATAATTGGTTGAAAGTTGACTTTATATTGTACAATGTTGCTATAGAAATCCTGACTATGTCCCAATGTTTCATAAATAAATAAAATGTCAACAAAATAATCGTGTTGACAAAAAGTTACTCTATTTATTATGTATATGTACAGCAATCTTATAAATGTATCCTGAAGGTAATAACCAGAGTAACCACCCTGTGCAGCACAGACGGCAGCTAGACAGCTGGGAGTTGTCACAGGTATCTAGAGCTGTGCTGACTGCACTGCATCTCACAGCCGATAATGATAATTATCGAGGTGGTCCCACAGATGCTTAATTACATTCAAGTATGGGGAATTAGGGGGTTGGGGTGGTACTTGGTAGTCCTGGTCATACTCTTCCCACCAATGTTGGACATTTCTAGCCATGTGATGTCGCATTATATTGCTGGAAGATCTGATTTACTCTAGGAAAGACAATCTGCATGTATTGGTGCATATGATCTGCAGGGATGGTCCAGCTCTCATACTGCCCTCAAAATTGAGGCCTTCTCTGCTGATGCAACTTCATTAGTAGAGGCGCAGTGACTGTCTTTCTGCTTTGGATCCCAATATACAGTAAGGTAACTGCTCCACTGTAGCTTGTCTATCCCCCTTGGTCACCTTCATAGCTTATTCACAATGGTTTTATTTGTCCACTCACAATGCACTTTCACCATAGCAGCATGTAAACCATTTATAAACTGCGTAGTTTCAGAAACCCTGCCATGCAACTTTGATAAATCGCCTCTCTTACCCTTGCAGACAGCCTATTGCACACCCACCAAGCCAGCTCATGACACATGACTTTCTTCATCAGCTAGACACTGCAGATGTCAACAGCAGGCAGTGTTCATAAAATTGTGACTCAACTGTATATACACACACAGGTGCGTGTTTCTAAATATTTAAATATATATATATATATATATATATATATATATATATATATATATATATATATATAATCTCATACACCTTATTATTGCTTATTACTATCAATATGTTTTATAGATGTCAGATCACTATCCTGTACTTTCTAACATCTGTTTAATGATGGTGCAGATTTCTCTTGCTGAGTGAGTTTTTGCTTATTCTGACTTTAGTAGATGTATCTTCTAAGACATTGTAAGACACCGTAATATATTTATGGTTAGATTTCTGGACTTTCATCACTTGGGTGAAAGGAAATCTAGCACCCAGCAAGTGTTGAAAATGTGATGGAAACAGAGAGTACTTGGCATCCTACTGTAAGAGAGCTGCTGATAAACTAGTAATAGTGGCATCTTCCTGAAGTGTAGATAACGTGTTTTATCTTCTTTCTTTTCCACATAGCTTGTATTTTTATATTCCTTTTTAGTTTTGCTTACAATATATGAAGGGGGAAGTGTCAAAGACATAAAGGACTGTGATAACAGAGCGGAGACTAAAATTTATGTGGAGTGTCCTCTTAGCAATTTGTATCCTTGTGGTGAAAGCTGTATTTTCATCTGCCCTTGACAGTACCATTATATCCCGGAGTAAATTATAAGTACTGAATTGATAGATCTGTTACATTACTGTAGGATGTGATGTTACCGTGGGCAGCATTTTTTATTTCATTCTGAACTTTTTAGTGCTATATTGGGCTTTAATGATAACGCATACAGCCGGGTAAGTATTTGATACACTGGTGATTTTGCAAGTTTTCCCATCTACAAAGAATGGAGAGGTCTGTAATTTTTGTTGTAGGTATACTTCAAATGCGTTAGAATCTTAAAAAAAAAAAAAAAAAAAAAAAAATCCAGAAAATCACATTATATGATTTTTAAATACTTAATTTGCATTTTATTTAGAAAAGCAGAACTTAATATTTGGCACATAAATCTTTTGTTTGCAGTTACAGAGGTCAGACGTTTCTTGAAGTTCTTGTCCAAGTTTGCCCACACTGCAGCACGGATTTTGATCCACTCCTCCATACAGATCTTCTCCAAATCTTTCAGGTTTTAGGGCGGCCACTGAATTTCAGCTCCCTCCAAAGATTTTCAATTGGGTTCAGGTCTAGAGACTGGCTAAGCCACTTCAGGACCTGAAAATTGTTCTTAAGGAACCACTCCTAAGTTGCACTGGTTGTGTGTTTGAGGTCATTGTTCTGCTAGAAGACACAGGTAGAACCCATCTTCAGTGCTCTTACTGAGGGAAGGAGGTTGTTGGTCAAAATCTCGCGATACATGGCCCCAATAATCCTCCCTTCAATACAGTGCAGTCGTCCTATCCCCTTTGCAGAAAAGCACCCCCAAAGTACGACGTTTCCACCCACGAGTTTCCCGGTTGGGACGACGCTTCTGGGGTTGTACTCCTCCTCCTTCTTTCCCCAAACATGGGGCGTGCAGTTGATACCAGAAAGTTCTATTTTGGTCTCATCTGACCGCTTGACCTCTCATGCTTCCTTTGGATCATCCGGATGGTCATTGGCAAACTTCAAACGACCTGGACATGTCCTGTGTAGTTCTGGGCTGATTCCTGACCCCTCTCGGAATCATCCTTACCCCATGAAGCGAGATCTTGCATGGAGCCCCAGACCGAAGAAGATTGACAGTGATGTTGTGTTTCTTCCATTACCTAATAATTGTGACAACAGTTGTTGCCTTCTCACCAAGCTGCTTGCCTATTCTCATGCTCATCCCAGGCTTGTGCAGTTCTTCAATTTTTGTCCCTGGTGTCCTTAGACAGCTCTTTGGTCTTGGCTATGGTGGAGAGGTCGGAGTGTGATTGATTTGTGTGTGCACAGGTGCCTTTTTATACTGGTAACAAGTCAAACGGGTGCAGTTAATACAGGTAATGAGTGCAGTATAAAAGGACTTGTTAAAGAAAAACTAACAGGTCTGTGAGAGCCAAAATACTTGCTGGTTGGTAGGTGATCAAATACTTATTCCATGCAATAAAATGCAAATTAATTATTTAGAAATCATACCAGGTGATAAAAAATTATAGACCTTTCCATTCTGTGTCGGTGGGAAAACATGAAAAATTGCCAGTGTATCAAATCCCTTTCCCCACTGTATTTTCCTCTTAGCACTGTCAGTTTGTTGGTTATATCACAAAAATTAGACTGCTTCCCCAGTCAAAATAACCTTACAGCAGACTAAAACTAAATTCTTGTGGTATACATTACTGTTGCACTCTCTTTCAGCGGGTAACAGGAAGACAGCCTGCAGATGGGCAACCATTGATTTTGCAGCACTGCAAAATGTTGAAAGAAATGGTCCGGTTCACTTTTTTAAAATTTTTATTAACTAGATCTGTTTTCTAGACAAGCTCTCCACGTAATTTGTGATCGTATCTTTGTCTGTGCCCATTGGAATGAGTTGTATTTAGATAATGAGGACTTCTTTTAACTACTGTCCGCTTACAGAGACGCCTCTAGAATTCTAATAGTGACAAATGATACTGTAAATGCAAATAGCTATAGAAATAAGTCGCTCACCCTCACTCCTTGGCTTATGGTGTTGACTCTCCGTAATGAATGCACCTTCTGCCATCCACGTTCTCCCGCACGGATGAACCACTGGCTTGCGGTGTGCAAAGTAGTTCCAATCCAGAAAAAAGGCGAGCATCGAGCGTGAATCTGATAAAAGCGGATAGGTTTGTTTGACCAAATACAACCTTAGGCAAACAGCTTAAAACAGGTGAAAAAGAAAAGTACGCTTACACGTATCGAATCTACAAGATTCTACTGTAAATGCAGCTGATTTCCTTGTAAGGCCGTGTTCACACGGCTTATTCAAGCCATAATTGCGGGCCGGATTTCACCTGCAGTTACGGCTTGAATAAGGGGCGGGGGGCGCGGCAGGGGAGCTGCTCACTGGCCCCATAGACAATACAGGATTTACGGCGCATACGCGCCGTAAATAATGTGCATGTCACTTTCTCCCCGTCCGGCGGATTCGCCGAGCAGTGAGGAGCGACGGAATCCACAGTTCTCTATGAGAACTGTGGATTACTGTAATGACAGGGACGGATTGGAGCCGTACTGAAGCGTAAATCCGGCGCGCAGTACGGCTTAAATCCGCAGCGAAATAAGCCGTGTGAACATGGCCTAAATGGTGCTTCTGTGGCAGCCTAATTTACAGTGGTATTGCAGAGCATAATGTAAAAAAATTAAGTAATAGTGCACACTATATTAACCAAAAATATGCATTTAAAAGGGTTGTCTCACCACTCTGTTTCACAGAGCCAAAAGCAGCTTTAATTCATGCATCCTGTCTCTTCCTGGTCAGGCTATGGTGATAAGCATATCAGCTCGGTATTCAAAGGTCTTTCAATTGCTCTGACATGAGAGCAGGAGAGGTCTATCTAAAGTGCAGATGGCCACAGAGTTAAAGTAAACAAAAGTAATTAGTCTCTTTTGTTTGTTAGATCAGGTAACATTTCAAGTCTCAAGCTGCGGGGTTGTGTGCGGGACCTGTAGTGACTCACTCCCTGCTACCAGATAAGACAAATAGTAGGGAGAGCAGGTCGGTAACCCAGAGAAACCGGAATGCATTCAGCGCTCATAAAATCACTTTTATCTCCTCAACAAAAACAGAGCAATATCTGAAAAATAACTTCATTTACTGTTCCCTATATGTTGAAAGCTAATCTCTGTAGTGAGACAACCCCTTTAAGAAAAACAAAGTAAATATCATCTAAAAACGTACAATAAATAAGCTAAACTGTGTCTGATTCTGAATGCTTAAAGGGGTTGGCTCACCATATCTTTTCATCTTACCTCAGTCCTGTTTTCTTCGTTTCACTTTGAAATCAGGGGCGTGTTTACTGGCTTCTACTAGGCTGCAGTGGAAGCCAGGTCTGTAGCTATAGCAACCAGTGTTGGCAGCCTATTAGGATAGATCAAACAGGTCTGTAGCTATACCGACCTGAGGAGCAGATGCAGCCCATACAAGAGGGGATATCTCAGAATAGGTAGAATACTGTTAGGCCTCGTTCACACGGCTGATTTGGGGACTGATTTCAGCCGTATTGCACGCCATATTGCGCTCCAATATGGCTGAAATCCGTCCCTGTCATTATGGTAATCCACAGTTCTCATAGAGAACTATGGATTCCGTCTCCCCTCCCTGCTCGGCGAATAGGTTGAGCGGGGAGAAAGTGACATGCACATTATCCCGGCGGAATACGCGACGTGGATAATGGATGTCTATGCCGCCCCCTCCCGGTTCACGGCAGCCGCCGTAATTGCGGGTGAAATCCGTTCCCCCAAATTACGCCGGCAATAAGCCGGGTGAACATCGCCTTAATGGACATATATTGCAGTGACTTGTTTTTGCAAGATCTTTAACATAAAAAGCAATCCTTGTAGTGAGACAACCCCTTTAAAATACCCCCGACTCCATTAGGTTTGAACCCCTTGAGTCAGTCACAGATACAATGAGTATCTTTATACCATTAAACTGAATTTTTATTTGATCTTTTCCTATTGACTGCTGGTAGGTTCTGTTTTTATTTGTAGGGTAGTTCTGTCTGTTGGCAGGGATTTCGCTGTTTTAACAAATTCATGTGGCCATTGGCGGCCACGTGCAGTTATCTGACCTTCGGACCCTACCCTAATAGGGCTTTCAGTTCTTTCTTCCATCTATCTGCTTTATGATTTGTCTTGGACCACGTAAGAGAATACCATAACAACAATCAGACTTTACATGTATAACCAGTGAGTTCATGCATTAATGACTTGGGTCAGGTTGCCAAAACATTGAGAATATTTAAAGCAATAATTAATTTTCATATACGGCAAGTTAAAACACTGCTTATATGAGTGAAAGATTGATGTTAGAAAGTGGAGCCAGACATAGTTCAGGGAGTCACTTGTCAGGATCCCATAACACAAATGCAAACTATCACAGCACCCCTGCTACTTTCCATAAAGTCTTCAATGTTAATACGTAACTTCGAAGTTGTAGCTGAGCTATTTGAGAACTGGCTGATTTGTGGAATTTAACTGTGTGCTGTAAATTATACATTCCCCAACTACCTATTATCGGAGTACCAATTTGTCCCAGTTTTACATTGCTTACATGGGGATACTCCTAATGCATTTAGGTCACATATCTGGTTTAAGTTGGCAGGTATTGTTCAGTTATGGGTATTTTATGTACAAGCAGCATAGCTCAACATTGCATAGTTAATGGTTTAAAGTTTCACAAAGTGTAAAAAAAAATTAGCTAATGTAAATGAAAGAATATTAACAGTAACGGTAAGTAAGAAATGTGCTGAAAGGGTCCTTATGAAATAAATGTAAGAGTTAGGCTATGTTCACACAGTGTAATTGCGGGGACATATTTCGGCCGCAATTACGCCGTGTGCTCGGGAGCGGGGATGGGGGGTCCGGCAGCCCGCCGGGCCCATAGACATTCATTATTCACGGCACGTATTCGCTGTGAATAATTGACATATGACTTCTCTCCCCGCTCGCCGTATTGTGCGAGCAGGGTGAGGAGACGTAATCCATAGTTTTCTATGAGAACTGTGACGTAATGGCTGGGACGTATCTCGCCCCGTATTTTGCGCAGTCCGGCGCGAGATACGTTTCAAAATAAGCCGTGTGAACATAGCCTTAGACTTTGTTCACACTGCCATCAGAGCCTCTGTCGGGAATCTTAGCAAAGGAATAAAGGCGCTGGATGACCCCTTTTATAAGTGAGTGGGGTATGATATAGCTGGTATATCCATGTAGCTTTTAGTATAAAATAGAAATCATAACGTTGGTGTATACATAGCCTTACTAGAAGTAGATTGGTATAGTTGGACATGTACCATTGCGTGTTTGGTTTATTAAAATTATTTTTGTAGCATTAATTGAGCTAATGTAAGTTAAATGGGTGTGCTCACCATGCTGGGTCACAGAGCCTGCTCTTCACAGCCAGCTTCAGGTTCCCACTTCCTGATCACGTTGTGAATGGTTTTACAGCAGTGATTGGCATATCAGCTCTGCTATTCCTAGCTAAACCTGTTCGAGGGAGATTACTAATGGAAGGGTTTAAACTGTAGGGCAGAAGGCTACAGACCTCAAAAGGGTTAAAGGTTGTAAGTAACATAGATAAGCAAGCTTCGGTGCTTAAAGGGGTTTTGCCACAAAGTACAATTGACGTGGGAAACTTGCAAATTAAATAATAAACATTTTCATCATTATTAAAAATTTTGCACCGTTGCTCCTCTTTTAGTGATCCATTGTTTACAGCTCATCTCCAGGGTATATAACCAGGCCTGAGAGCTCCTCAGTCCTGGTCACACATGCTCAGACATCACCTCTCCGCTCAGGCAGCTACTGAGTGTTCAACCCAGGTGCTGTCATTCTACTCCTGTCCTCTGTTCTTAGTAATTAGTCAAACAGTACAAATAAATAAAAAAAAAAAGAAGCCTCAATGAGGTTTGTGCATTGATAAAGAGAAAAAAAATCCACAGGTTTGGTTTCTACAGGGATTTGAACCGAAGACTCTTGTGCTGTGAGGCAAAAACTTTACCTCTGAGCTACATTGTAGCTATTCACAGCTTCTTACATAAACAGACCTTTGACTAGAGTGAGGAAAGGCCTGGTAATGTCATACTGCTGGGTCAAATGATATGCAATTCAAACATCACACACGCCCCCTTCTGAGCACACAGAGCTGGATGCAGGAGGTATGAAATGAGATTGAGGCAAAACCCTTTAAGGTAACACTCTGCAGGGAGTGATGTCACCATGGTCGGACAGGACTGCTGCTAATGCAATGAGAGCACATAAGTTTGTCAGTAACCTTGGGAAGGCTATGTACACACACTCTGAAAGGAAGCAAATTCAGAACAGCACCATAATGGTAATGTTTTTGTTTTTTTTAGCTTTGGTCTTAATGTTTATTTTTAGTCATTGTGGTGAGAGTACCCTTTTAACTTGTATTCACACCATAGGGAATATGTGCCTCATTTAGCATTAGTAAAGAAAATTTCTCTGCAGCTAAAAAAATATTTGTTAAATGTATTAAAGGGAGAAAATGCCATCTAGTAGTTCAGATTACATTGACAAGGCATGTAGGAAAACCAAAACAATCCTGTGTGCAGATATGCCTCAGCATAAATTAACAGCATGTCCAGTTATTTGTTTTACCTTTTAATCTCCAATCTCGTAATGAATATTTTTTCATGTTCATTTTTTGTTATATTTAATTTTCTTAAGCGTGAACAAGAGAATGCAATGGCAAGGCTTAAAAAGCAACAAGAAGAACTTGAACAAATGAGACTGCGCTATCTGGCAGCAGAAGAGAAAGATATGGTGAAGACTGAACGTCTGGAGCTGGAGGAAATCAGGAATGAACTAAATAGGTACTAAAAGTTAAAGCTATTATATGTATGTATATTGTGTCTCAACACGTTCATTGAAATAATAATAATTTAGGTTTTCCACTAAAAAAGTTCATTGGCAGGAATAACCACATGTGAACAAAGGTAGGATATTTAAGAGGTTGTACAGAATTGAAGCAACGTTCAGAAACCGTGCTACAGCTGTCGACTGTGTGGTAAGGGGCAGGAGCTGCAGTACATCACACAACCAGTAGATAGCTGTGGCACTCTATTCTATTTACTCAGCCATAGATTTCTACACTTCAACAAACTTTAACTAAACAATCAATTGACTGCTATTATGCCAGAAGTGCATGGTAAAACAATAAGTAACACATAGTACCCTGCCAGGCAGAAGTTGTAATGCAAATGACTAAAAAGTTTACATTTACAATCTTTTCTAAAAAGGTGGCATAAAAATATTTTCTATTTTATTTATCTTCAGTATATGCAACGTACATTTAAAGGGAACCCATCACACTGAACACACTATATAATCTGCCAGCAACATGTTATAGAGCAAGAAAGATTCAGTAGAAGTTGTATTTTGTTCATTTAAATTTCTTATTTTTCGTCTAGTGGGCATTCCTATTAGTGACTGTCAGCTTTCGTTTTAGGAGTGCATACAGAGATAGCTGTCAATCACTGATCAGACCACCTACTGGACTCCTTAGCTAAAAATAAGCAGAAATTTAAAGGAATGAATTGCAAGTTCTACTAAATCTTTACCTATAAAACGATGTATCAATATGCTCAGCTGCTTTTGCTCCATAACGTGCTGCTGGCAGATCAGATGACGTGTTCAGTGTGAACTCTTTAATTTACTGAGTTTGGGGGCATTTCACATCTCGAGGACCATGATTTTTAATTGTGAAATGTACACATGTAAACATGCATTCTAAAATAAAAAAAATTCTAGTAAACCCTTTTACCTATGTTTTTCAGATAGTAAACATCTGGCACGTTGTCAAATACTACTGTCGTCGCCCTAAGCTGCACAACGAGGACTAAGTCGTGGGCTTAGAGCGAAGACACCACTCGGTGTATTCAGGCAGTTTTTTGTCAAACTAATCTTCCATAAATAATGCAAAAAAAAAAATCATATTTGGGTATACCAGTTGGATCCAAACAGAAAATTATACACACCCCACATCCTAAAAATACAAGTTACTGCTTCTCAGGCCTATGTTTACATGTACATATCTTCAAAAAATCACCAGAAATAAAGACAGTCTGGTTTTAAAATGGATTTTTTTATTTTTTTTAAAAAGTAACAAACTATAAAATACATGACTTACACATTTTAAATGGTAAACGCATATATTTCCTTAAAGCAGGCAACCTGACAAATGTCTTCCTCCTAGGCTATCCACTTTCAAAGAACGGTGTGACAAACGGAATTATTTTGTTTGTTCAAAATGCATTAAATCATATATTTGCACCTAAAACACACATTCAAGCAGAGGTTTAGGGCTTTTTCACACGACGTTTTGGATGCGTTTTACGGATCCGTTTTTAACCTGCGAAAACTGGATGCAAACTGCATCCAAAAAGAGGATCCAGAAAACGCAACAGCTGATCCTTTTTTGGATTGCTATTGGATGCGTTTTGCATGCGTTTTACTGATGCGTTTTTTTGGATCCGTTTTTTCAATGCTTTATTTAAATCAACCTTTCAAACTGCAATTTATGTATGTTCACACACAACAACCTCACCGTGTGAACATACATTCAGCCCCCAATGAAAAATAATAAAAAAAAATACTATTTAATATTAATTAATTAACATAATAATAATAAAAAGAGATAATTACTTACCTCTGAGATCAGAGACCCGACGTCCATATGCATCCGGTGGTATGCTGGGGGCTGTGGGACCGACATTATCCTCCTCTCCTTTACCCATGTAGAATGAAGGCATTTTCCAATAGCACATTGCATCAGAAAAATTAGCCCTCCCATTAAAATGATACAAAATATAACCCAAACATAATATTCAAATTTTATATTTAATTTAAATCCAATGCGTTTTACGGATGCGTTTTTTGGCATCGAAAGCGGATCCAAAACGCACCCAAATGTATGCTGCGTTTTTGGATCGGCTTTCGGGATGCCAAAAGCGCACTCCATTATTTCCTATGGGGATTCTCTTGCGTAAAACGCAAGAAGAATTGACATGTCAATTCTTAAAACGGATCCGAAAAGCGCATCGGCGATCACTCGTGTGAACAGTGATGCACTTTTGCCATTGAAAGCAATGTTAATCACACTGACAATCGTTAGATCCGTTTTGCGGATCCGTAAAACGGATCACAAAAACGTTGTGTGAACAAGCCCTTACACTTAAAAGCAATGTTTAAATAATAGATTAATTTGTGCAAAATTCTTATTTTCGACATCAACAAGAACTGGTGATCTCTAAGCCACTGAAAAAGAGGCCGTGCATACAAATGAGCACACCACAAACAGTTACTATACTATCAAAAGTACATTTTTAAGAGCACCCAGCATACCCTGTTTAGAAAATTCAACTTAAAGGGATTATCCTATAGAAATAAATACTAAGCTTCTGGTGCCCCATTTAAAACACAGCACTGGAATGGAGGTGTGGAGGAAGGTCCGTTTAGATTTTTTTTTCTTTTATATATACAACTCTGAAATATATAAATATATATATATATATATATATGTGTGTGTGTATATATATATATATGTATATATATATATATATATATATATATATGTGTGTGTGTATATATATATATGTGTATATATATATATATATATATATATATATATATATATATATATATATATATATATATATATATATATATATATATATATATATATATATCTAAAAAGAAATTTTTTTTTCAGAGGTGCACATGTTAGGCTCCGTTTCCAGTCCTGTTGGTAGTATACATTGAGTTACCGTAAAAATGTATCTCGACGGATGTCATGGCGGGGCTGCAATGGATCAACAGACTAATTGGACTATATTTGCCCTATTTAGCAAATGTCTATGGTTTCTGTATTGGACAATGCTATAAATCCATGCTTTAAATTAAATGTATCTGTTGGGATACATTTTTACAGCTTTTTTCCCCACAGAAAACAGGGGCATGGGCCAAAAAAGAGATGTAAACAAGGCCTTAAAGAAACTACATAATCGTAGAAAGCTTCAACCAATTTTTGTGTGCAAACTAGTTTGGAGATTATATAAACTCTGCCATCCCTCTATAAAAATTGCATCCCTATACAATAATACCTTATACAATAATAGTGCATGCCTAAAACTACAATAATACATTCATTGATGTTGCTTCCTGGTAGCCTCAAAGCCAAGAAATGGCCAAATTTAAGTAAAGCAAGTTAATTAGATGAGTAGGTGACCTTTTCACTCCTTCCTTTTCTTTTTTTTTTTTTTTTCTCTCTTTAAAAAGAAAGGCCCCATGTTTGAGCACAGGTATGTTCTCCAATAACAGATTTAATGGGGTTGATAACATTAGCATAAGTTTGTTACCCTTTCCCTCGGGATCATCTATAGTTGTACAATGACAAGAGGAGGATGTCTGATTTACAAATCCTCCTCCTGTCTCTGCAGCCTGTATGCCCTCCCCCCTACACACACACACACTCACACACTCACACACTCACTCACACACACACACACACTCACACACACACTCACACACACTATTTTAGCTGCAAACTAGCCTAAGAGGCAGCAAGATAGGTTCTTGACTTTAAAACAAGACTAGGATCGCAGCTCTGGGATGGAAAAAAAGAGTAGCAAGGATATATCTTTTTGTATCTATAAAAAGCTTTTATGATATGCTGAAATATAAGCTCTCAAGAATTCTTTCAGCAGTGCATTAGCAACAGATACAATAGCGAAATAATGCAATTTCAGATTTGGCTATGACAGATATTGTAAAACTAAAAGCAACACCAGTTATTGTTAAATGCTGGATGCCCTAACCTGTTGATTTAAAGGAGTTTTCCCATCTCCTAAAGTCCAAACAAGTCACTGATGTGTGTCTATTTTATAATAGATGGAGGCCACAGAAGAGAATAATGTGGTTGTAATACTTGTGTAGCATTCTGGTCCCTTCTCATTTGTTCCCTGCACAGGCATA
The DNA here is from genome assembly GCA_025379985.1 of Phyllomedusa bahiana. Classification (NCBI taxonomy): domain Eukaryota; kingdom Metazoa; phylum Chordata; class Amphibia; order Anura; family Hylidae; genus Phyllomedusa; species Phyllomedusa bahiana. The sequence goes on from JAODAL010020506.1 coordinate 50,066, forward strand.
CTCCTGACCACCTGCTCTGCAGAAAATTGCCGGATTACGAGCACCAATTAGCAGTTCTGTACACAGCAGGTGTCAGGAGTTGTCTGTTTGCAGTGGAGTCTGCACTTAACCTTTATGCTATGTTCACACAGCTTATTTTGGGACGTATCTCGCCCCATATTTCGCGCCATACTGCACGAATTATGGGCTGAAATACGTCCCAGTCATTATGGTAATCCACAGTTCTCATAGAGAACTATGGATTGCGTCTCCTCTCCCTGCTCGGACAATACGCAGAGCGGCGAGAGAAGTGACATGTCAATTATTCACTACGTATACGCGCCGAGAATAATGAATGTCTATGGGGCCGGCGGGCTGCCGCCCCTGTACACACGGCGTAATTGCGGGGTGATATACATCCCACAATTAAGCCGTGGGAACATAGCCTTATTCTTGCAACTAGTGGGGATGCAAGTTACAAACACGCACAGAAATTGTTAAAAATGATGTGCTGTTAGTAAATACATTGTGTACAGCACTTGTCATTCATGGATCAAAACATGTTCCAAACTCAATATCAGCAAAGATTTTGTATTTTCTGCTGTTGACGTCTATTCTTGACTGTCAATGTTAAGATTGATTTCTGGTTTCTTACCAGGTTGTACAGAAACAAAAAGAAACGGAGGGTAGATGCAGAATAGATGCGCTTTCTAGTGTAACATTTAGTTAGTTAAAAAGATATCGGAGAATAAATACAATACACCTATTTGCGTTGTCCCTCTGTAAGTAAAACACTCTAAGTTTGTTTGTTTGTTTTTTTATTTGTTTATTTGTCATATAGGTGGACAAGCCGCACCTTGGGGTTTTATTCACTACTAAAAGGAGAAACTGCTTTTGGTTCACGATAAAGGCATACAGTGGGTTGCAAAAGTATTCATAGTCCTTGAACTTTTTTCTCATTTTTAAACGTTACAGCCACAAACGTGAATGTATTTTATGTGATAGGAGCAACACAAAATGTAAAGTGAAGTGTGAAGAAAATTATACATGTTTTCCAAATCTTTGCAAATTAAAAAACTTATAAGTGTGGTGTGCATGTGTATTCAGAAACTCCCCCCACCTTGGAGTCAATATTTAGTAGGAGCACCTTTTAGCTGCAATGACAGCTGCAGTCTGTTGGGGTATGTCTCTTCTAGCTTTGAACATCTAGAGACTGGAATTTTTGCACATTCTTATTTGCAAAATAGCTCTAGCTCAGTCAAACTGGTTGGCAAATGTTTATGGAGAGCAATTTTAAAGTTATGCCACAGATTCTCAATGGGATTTAGGTCTGGACTTTCACTGGGCCATTTTAACACCTTTAATTTAAACCCTTCCATTGTAGCTTTAGCCGCATGTTTAGGGTCGTTGTCCGGCTGGAAGATGAACCTACACTTCACTCTCAAGTCTTTTGCAGCCTCTAACTGGTTTTCCTCCAGGTGTACCTGGAGTTTTTTTATTTTTTTTTACTGGATTTTATTTAGGGATATCAGAGTACAGGGGGCTGAATATATATGCATGTTGTGATGCTATATTACAGGGGTGGGCAATTAATTTTCCCATCGGGCCGCATGAAAAAGTGCGATGCTTTTGGAGGGCCGGACTAATAAAAACATAGGGTGAACGGGGAAAAAAATCGTTTTTTGGGTGATTATTTTTGTGGAAACTTACTGGGGGATGTATCTATATACCTGCCTTACTCATGGTACACAGTAAGGCAGGTATATACAGCTCTCCTCAGTAAGGTAGGTATGTAGATGTATGTCCCCTCAGTCTGGCAGGTATATACAGCTCCCCTCAGTCAGTCAGGTATATAGATATAGGTACCCGCAGGCAGGTATATAGATAGATACAGCTCCCCACAGGCAGGTATATAGATAGATACAGCTCCCCACAGGCAGGTATTTAGATACAGCTCCCCACAGGCAGGTATATAGATAGGTTCAGCTCCCCACAGGCAGGAATATAGATAGGTACAGCTCCCCACAGGCAGGAATATAGATAGGTACAGCTCCCCACAGGCAGGAATATAGATAGGTACAGCTCCCCACAGGCAGGAATATAGATAGGTACAGCTCCCCTCAGGCAGGAATATAGATAGGTACAGCTCCCCTCAGGCAGGAATATAGATAGGTACAGCTCCCCTCAGGCAGGAATATAGATAGGTACAGCTCCCCTCAGGCAGGTATATAGATAGATATAGCTCCCCTCAAGCAGGTATATAGATAGATATAGCTCCCCTCAGGCAGGTATATAGCTATTTAGGGTTCCATACAGGCAGGAATATAGTTAAAGCTCCACACAGGCAGGTATATAGTTAAAGCTCCACACAGGCAGGCATATAGATAGTTAGGTCTTCCCACAAGCAGGTATATAGAGGTATATAGATAGGGCTTCCCACAGGCAGGTATATAGATAGGGCTTTCCACAGGCAGGTATATAGTTTTATGACCAAAATATCAAACACTAATACTCACTTTGGCTTACCTGTTTCCCGGCAGAGCGCGCTCATCTTCCATCAGAGGAGCTTCCCGGGCTGGTGGCCGTGATGACGTCATGCCGCCAGCGCCGGGACGCTCCTCCGTCAGCTCCTGGGCCTGCACAGAGTGATTACTGTGTGTGCGCCCAGAAGAGGCAGCGGCGTGGTGAGCGGAGTTCATCGCGTCGCTGAATAATTCACCAGCAATAGCAGCGCTGACGGCCCGCGGCAGCCTCTCAGCAATACCCGGTGGCAGCGGGCTGTCGGCGCTACTATTAGCAGACCTGGGCATCGTACGCTGGCGGGGCCGTACCTTGCCCAGGTCTGCTATATTACATAAAATACATTTAAGTTTGTGGCTCTAACGTTAAAGGAAAAACTGTTCGAAGGGTATCAATACTTTTTTGTAACCCATTGTATATTGCTGTAGACAAGTTTTTATTTAAGGTTTATGATATTAGAACCAACTATACATTTAGTGTCAAAATCAACATTAATAAAGTGTCGTTTTTCCACTGTTCTATATAAAAGCAAACTTGGAAGGGAGAGGCATGAACCGCACATCCTCTATATAAAAGCTTGAGTACAGCAACCTATGCTTTTATTGTCACGGACCAATTGCTGTTTAGGGACCTCAAAATAATAGGGCATTTATCGGGGTGATTTATAACAGGAACAGGTTCTGGACGCGGTCGCCTCTGTGTGATAGGTTATCAGAGCATTATAGTTACTCTAATAGGGCAAGATAGGGACAGTTTACATCACTGCGTCCAAACGGATTATCTTACACGTTGGGACCTGGTAAGATTTTTTACCTGTTAGTTTGCATATATGACCATTAACGTACAGGTGAAGATGTGGTCTTATTCTATATGCATTGAGTTTTGGGTTGATCACAGACTACAAATATGGACACTGAGCATATTGACTTCTGTATGTGATATGTTTTAGTTGAAATTTTAAATAAGTAAAAGGTGAATTTTAATATCACTATCCATTTCTATATATTGCAAAATTGGTGTTTGGAGCTACTGTCTGCTCTAAGTTTATATTGTAGGATAAACCACACTTCAAATATCCAGAAATACTGATAAATACTCAGGAGTGAGGACATGCTCCAATTCTGGCCTGTTTTTACCAAATTAGATTTAAAGGGAACCAGTCACATAGGTTGTGGCCCCATTGCTGAGGGCAGCACAAGCTAGTGTCAGACCTGCTGTTCCCAGCGCTGTGTCGCTTATTCTGTAAGATGGAGCAGTTTTAGAGCATTTACTTCTCAAATCTTATTCATGAGTAGGTGTTAGCTCCACCCACCAAAGGCTAGCTCCGCCCACTGACAGTTATTCACGTGTTTCTACCTATTTAAAGTAATAGGTTTGTCAGTTGAGGTGGGCAGGGCTAGCCTCAGATGGGCGGGATTTGAAAAAAAACGTACACTCTGAAGGACTCTTCGAATGACTCTTCTGGCTGAAAACTGCAGATGTGAGCATTAAATACACGAAAACTACAGCATCTTACAGAATAAGGGACACAGCGCTGGAAACAGCAGGTCTGACACTGGCTTGTGCTGTCCTCAGCAGGGGGGCAAAAACTATGTGACAGGTTCTCTTTAAAGTATTTGTTGTGCTCTAGCTCATCATAGGTGAAGTAGGCCATGAGCTCCTCTGGGAACAGGGTCTCATATGAGTATATTCTAAGCCCATAGCTATGGATCTATTTATTCACAGTTTTCCTAAGTACAATCTGAGCTGTAGTGGTGATAAACTCATGTTTTTTCATGATTTTCCCCGCTTCCATGACTTAATTTGAGATGAAAACTTCCATTATTTTACTAAAAGTGTGAAATGTTCTGTTTTAATTAGACTCCGGCTGCAAGATCAAAAACAGCCTGATACTTCGAAAAGCCAGGAACGAAGAATGGCAACATCAGTGTCTAGGCCACAAGATGAAGGTTTGGATGACTTCCTGTCTCGCCTAATCGAAGAGAGGGACACTTTGTTAAGAACAGGCGTGTACACCCATGAAGATCGTATCATTAGTGAGCTAGATCGTCAAATTAGAGAGGTAATGGCCAAAAGGAGTATAAGGTGATGACATGTTTACAGTATATAACCAACTTCGCTATAAAGAATGATGATTACTAGTGATGGTTGAATATCACCTGCATATTATGAAAGTACAAAGGACTAACGCTGTATATTGTTTGCATAAATAATCGTTTGGCATTTCTTTGACAGATCAGTTAATTTTTTTGTAATATTTTAATTTAAGAGTGTATTAGAAGCTGGTTTATATGTATTTATGACTGTTATTGTGCCTTAATGATTGCTTCCTTTCGAATGTGGTACTTCAATGAAGAAAGTATGTATAGTGTAACTAATTTTGAAAAGTGTAAATTCTGTCTAAAATGTTTTATAATAATTTTTTAACTGTATCCACATTTTCCTAATAAATTTTATGAAGTGAATTTTTCAGATTTGGTGTAATAGCTCTTGATATTTTAAAGAAAAACTTACATCTGCACTGGATCACACAATTGTCAATCAAGTCCAAAAACGGACAAGCATGACAATCGGATAGAACCACCAGCTATGTTTAATATAGACAGGTATCTACAGTGGATTGCAAATGTATTCATACCCCTTGAATTGTTCTTTATTTTTAAACGTTACAGCCATAAACTTAAAATTATTTTATGTGATAGAGCAACACAAAGTAGCAAGTCTTTGTGAAGTGTAAAGAAAATGATAGGTGCTTTTCCAAAATTTTGCAAATCAAAAACTAAAAAGTGTGGCGTTGATATGTATTCAGCCTTGATGAGTCAATACTTTGGAAGACCAGCTTTAGCTGAAATAACAGCTGCAGTCTGTTGGGGGATGTCCCTGCCAGCTTTGCACATCTAGAGACTGGAATTTTTGCCAATTCTTCTTTGTAAAATAGCTCCAGCTCAGTCAGATTATTTGCCGAACGTTTGTGAACAGCAATTTTCAAGTCTTGTCACAGATTCTCAATGGGATTTATGCCTGGACTTTGACTGGGCCATTTTAACATATGATTATGCTTTTGATATAAACCATTCAATTTTAGCTTTGGTTGTATGTTCAGTATCGTTCTCCTGCTGGAAGAAGAACCTACACCCCAGTCACAAGTGTTTTGCAGTCAACAGGTTTTCCTCCAGGATTTCCTTGTATTTAGCTTCATCCATCTTCCCATCAACTCTGACCAGTTTCCCAATCTCTGTTGATGCAATGCCTCCCCACAGCATGATGCTGCCATCACCATGCTTTACGGTGGGGATGGTGTATTCAGGGTGATGTGCAGTGTACTTTCTTACTTCTTCCTTCCACACATAGAGTTTCGCATTTAGGACAATAAGTTAAATTTTGGTCTCATCCGACCAGAGCACCTTCTTCCACATGCTTTCTGTGTCCCCTACTTATCTATTTGCAAACTGCAAATGGGACATCTTATGACTTGCTTTCCAAAAGTGCTTACTTCTTTCCATAAAAGTCAGAATTGTGGAGTAGATAACTAATGGTTTACCTGTGGGCAGATTCTCACACCTGAGCTGTGGATCTCTTCAGCTCCTCTCCTTGTCAGGACTGTCACTTCAGATGGACGGGCATGTCTTGGTAGGTTAGCGGTTGTGTCCTACTCCTTCCATTTACGGATGAGGGCTTGAACAGTGCTCTTTGAGCTGTTCAGAGCTTGGGCTATTTTTTTTTTTTTTTTTTAAAGCCTAACCCTGCAATACACTGTGCCACAACTTTATCCATGAGCTGTCTGGTTTTCATTATGCTGTTTGTTCACTAATGTTTTCTAACAAACCTCTGAGGCCTTCACAAAACGGCTATAGTTATACCGAGACTAAATAACATACAGATGTTCTCTATTTACTAAATAGATGACTTTCAAAGACAGTTGGTCACACTGGATTTTAGTTAGGGATATCAGAGTACAGTGGGCTGAATACATATGCACGCCACACTTTTAAGCCTTTTTAATATGCTAAAATTTGGAAAAGCATGTATCATTTTTGTTCCACTTCACAAATACTTACTACTTTTGTGTTGCTTTGTCACATAAAATATTAATAAAATATATTTGTTTGTAATGTTAAAATAAGCTGAACAGTTCAAGCGGTATGAATACTTTTGCAACCCACTGTATATTATCAATACAGTATAAATGTGTCCACAACATTAAAGGGGTTTTATCGTTACAAAGATCATGTCTCAGATTATGGGGACAGTAAAAATAAGCACTTTTGTAATTGGGTTGCATTACCTCTGTCACTTGGTTTAGCAGATATGAGCATCTCTGTAAATCTGTCTTCTATTTCTGCTGTTGCTGGTCGGAACGCCCCCTGGTCGATTCTCGCACCCTAGACACGCCCCCTGCACTGTGATTGGCTGCCTGCACACTCTGTGTTTACTCCCCTCTGAGCTGTTAAAATCGATAGTGAAACCAAAGTCTGCTGGCTCTATACACATCTCCCAGCTCTAGGGTGAATGATCTGGGCAATTACTGGCTGTTTAAGGGGCTTTTGCCAAGAGGTTGATTCACCTCCTCAGAGATCCAGTCCTTAAGCTGCTACTTGGAAAAGAAGGCGTTCTGTTCCTCAGATCGAAAGCAAGCCCCGCCTCCTTATGACGTCATCACCTGTAGTGTATAACATAAGGATTCAACACTGTGTCTGCATAAGCTGCTTGTATAGTACAGTGCATAGGTGATTAGCCCTGCAAGCCAGAGGTTGGGATTTCAAGCCCCATCAGTAGTGTTTTTTTTTTTTTTTTAAATTTGTACACATATGTAAAGATATGAAAATATATGTGTCGACATCTATAATTTTATTCATATACACACACAAAGCTCCCCTATATAGTGTCCCATCCTTGAAGTCACACCAAGCACTTCTAACATATGTGATACAATGCATATATTATGGGGGATTAGACATGATATAGGGGAGCTCTGTATGTGTATATATATCATTATAGAGATTAACATATATATTTTAGGTCTCTCTACATATGTGTAAAATTTAGGTGGAAAAAAAAATATACCCTGTGAGGGACTATAACTCCAAACCCCTTTGTTGTAAAAACAATACTCTACTACTGCTGCTCGACCTCTGCACCACCAGCCCAAGTTAGTTGCAAGCTGAGCATGAGATCTTTACTTGAAGCTGACATTTGTCCTTGTAGTTGAGTAAAGATCTCTGCCTGTTGTCAGTACAATTTGGATGAACACCACTAGACGTAAGGCCGTGTTCACACGGCTTATTCCCGACTGATTTGTGAGCCGTATTGAGCTCACAAATCCGCCGTGAATAAGTGGCGGGGCGGGGGCGGAGCGCGGTGGGGGCGCCGCTCCCGGCCCCATAGACAATGCATTGTTTACGGCGCGTCCGCGCCGTAAATAATGTGCATGTCACTTTCTCCCCCGCGGCGGAATTGCTGAGCGGGGAGGAGCGACGGAATCCACTGTTCTCTATGAGAGCAGTGGATTACCGTAATGACAGGGACGGTTTGGCGCCGTACTGAAGCGCAAATCCGGCGCGGAGTACGGCGCCAATGCGTGCCCAAATAAGCCGTGTGAACGAGGCCTAACAGTTTACACACAACTGAAAGCCAGCAGCTAAGACATATGACAGGTGCTTGCTGGAGTTTGGAGCCTCAAGGCTGCAGACATAAGCAGGCAGGAGGCTACAGAGCTGTTATATCCAGACAACCCTCTGCATCCCCTGCTTTATAGAAAATGATGATGTCACAGGTCTTCAGTGAGGGGAGACACGCCTCCTGGGAGGAGAGACACGCCTGCTGACAGGAGCGACTCGCCCCTGGATTTCAAAATCAATCTGAGAAAATTAGCCGAACAGCACGAGCAGCTCAAACGATAACACCCCTTTAAAAACAAAGTAAAACCTGTATCAATATATTCGAAGTAATGATCACTAAATACAATAACAATAAATATCTTCATAAATGAAGAGGATCGTGGCTGGTTGCCTGAGTCATATAGGAGCACAGATCTGCAGTTGGTAGGATGGCAACAGTTAAAGAGAACCTGTCACATAGGTTGTGCCTCCCTTACTGAGGACAGCACAAGCTAGTGACAGACATGCTGTTTCCAGCGCTGTGTCCCTTATTCTGTAAGATGCTGTAGTTTTTGAGTATTTAGTTCTTAAATCTGCAGTTTTCAGCCAGAAAAGAGTCATGAAGAGTCATTTGAGAATAACTGTCATGTGGGCAGGGCTATCCTTTGGTGGGCGGGGCTAACACCTGCTCATGAAGAAGCATTAAATGCTTTAAAACTGCTGTATCTTACAGAATAAAGGACACAGCGCTGGAAACAGCATGTCTGACACTAGCTTGTGCTGTCCTCAGCAAGGGGGACATAATCTATGTGACAGGTTCACTTTAAGTGTTTCTAGACCATCCAACTCGCTGTAGGGCTAAGAGAAGGAGCATATGCTCCTTGTAGATTGTAAGCCCTCGCGGGTAGGGTCCTCTCTCCCTCTGTCGTGCCAATTGTCATTATCACTTATCATTGTACTCGTTTGACTTATGTTATGTATGTAACCCCCTCGAATGTCCAGCGCCCTGGAATCAATGGCTCTTTAAAATAAATAATAATAATATTCCCCGACCAATGGGGTTTAAGCTCCACGTGTAAGCACTGCACTAGTGACGTCCCTATTAAAAGCCAGCACAGAAGAAACTGCTGTTAGCTATTGCGTTATCCTATGCATTTCGGAAATGTTGTTTCCTTTGTCAGGGATCTTGATATTTTAATTTGGCCAACATGATTCCAAGCACTCTTTTAAAAAAAAAAAAAAAAAAAAAAAAAAAAAAAAAAAAGTCCTAAACCAGCGTATTTGTTTATCTGATGTTTAATCAAAATGGTAAGTAAGTCTCAGTTATTCACTCAATCTTTAGTTAGGTGGATACAATTAAAAGCAAACTGTTATAACTCAAATACTCAGAAGCCATTTTTGTATATACATACATTGCCAATCAGCCATAGGTTCTCCCAAGTGTTGCCAGGAGGACCCATCAAGATCTGGACTCCAAAAGATCTTTTGAAGGTGTATTCATATGTCAATAGCATCTAAATTTCTGCTCATCATGTACTATGTCTAGAGAGTGGCATCAAGGAATGATTTGACAACACTAATATATGGGGAATGTAGTTGATCACTTAATAAGTCTGCCCTTCAGACTTAGCAGCCCAAAGTAAACCGAGATCTGAATTAATGTTTCACTGAATATTGTCCTATCTGCAGCATATAATAGAACAGACCATGGTGGTAAACATGATCTGCTTTATTATCATATTATTTATTAATCTGTTTTATTTGGGGGGAGGAGTGATTTCTTGTCTCCCTGTTCGGGGTTACGGTGCATGATCTATGAAATCAACAACAGGGCAGTTATACGTCACAGTAAAAGAAAATAAATCATGTTCAATTTACTAATGCCATAGGATATACACAAAGAAACCCTAAGATATGGCAATAAATCCACATTATTTATCTTTAGGTTAGCATTTACTGTGTTAATGCTTTGCTTATCTCTCAAGTTCCTACAAGTGATAAAATGTTATGCTAGAATAGAAGCTATTACTATCAGATGAACCCTCCCAAATGCATTCTATCTCCATACCATTTGTCTGAGACAAAGATACAGTAGTCTATCTGATAGGAGTGGATTGGGAAAAGCCTGCAGCCAGTTTTTTTTGTCTGTTGAGATAATAAACATTCCCTTCATATGAGTTTCATCCTTTATTACAGTGAAATTATTATTTTTTTTCTCCAGGGTAGTCTCACATACCAGGTCAAAATATACAAATATGTAACGTTTTTTGTTTTATTAATCTGGAAAGGTCATGTGCATGCAGTGTAATGGTAAAAAAAAAAAACAATCATCCATACCGTAAATTAACCCTTTTAAAGCCGAGGCCTATTTTTTTCACGTTCGGTTTTCCCTCCTCGTCTTCCCAGAGCAATACTTTTTTTTTTTTTTTTCATCTACATACACATATGAGGGCTTTTATTTTGCGGGACAAGATGTACTTTCCAATGTTGTCACTCATTGTACCATAGAATGTACTGGGAAACCGCAAAAAAATTCTAAGTGGGGCAAAATGGGAAAAAAGTGCTTGTGCCATGTTTGCGGGTGTTTTGTTTTTACGGCGTTACATTTTCTGTAAAAATGATGATTTATCTGTATTCTACAGGTTGATATGAATCCGGCAATGCTAAACATGTATAGTTTCTGCTATGTTTTGGTACCGTAAAAAAATTCCAAACATTTTCTACTTTTGAAATTTGCACCGCAGCACCATTTTCTGCGACCAATAACTTTTTTGTACTCACACCTACAGACTTGAGTGAGGCGGTATTTTTTGTGGACTGAAGTGTATTTTTTATTGCTACCATGCAATTTTTTTAAATTAAATTTACTTTTTTAGGGGACGTGAAATGACAAAAAAAATGCAAATTTTGGCATTTTGGAATTCGTTTTCTTCTATGGTGTTCAGCATATGGGATAAAGGATGATCCATTTTAATAGAGCAGACTTCTTCGGACGTAGCGATACCACATATGTGTAATACTTTTTTTTATTGTTTTATTTATAAAAGGGGGGAGTGATTTGAACTTTTAAAAATTTTTTATTTTTATTTTTTACACTTCAAAACAACACTTTTTTTTTTATTTTCTCTTAATACTTTAACTTTGAGTCCCCATTGGAGCTTCACCAATAGGGTCGCGTTCATTTATAAAGCCTAATGCATTGTAACACAATGCATTAGGATGTACAAAGATGGCGGTTTTACTACTTCCTGGAGCCAAACAATTTCTCTAACAATGGCTTCCAGTTTGCCTGTGATATCACTATACCCAGCTGTGCCCTGTGGGCATGGCCGGGCATAGTGATTGACAGTCGCCATTTGCACTGCTGTGTGCTGCTCTCCATTGTAACTGTAATCTAAATATCACTGATACAAGTCACTTATGAGGAAAAGTTAAAAATAAATAAAAAACAAAGTACAAAAAAAGTAAATCACAAACACAAAAAATAAAATAAAAACACCTACGCCGCCCTTCTCCCCTTTACAAACGCCAATCCCCCCAAAAATATAAAAAATATAGTATGCATATCTGGCATCACCGCGTGTGTAACGACCTACCCTATAAATCTGTCATGTTATTTAACCCACACAGTGAAGGCTGTTAAAAAAAAAATAAAATCACACAGAATTGCAATTTTCGTTCATGCCGCAGCACAGAAAATGGAATAAAAAGCGATCAAAAAGTCATATAAATGCCAAAGTGGTACCAGTGAAAACCGTTCATCCCACGAAAAAAGCCTTTACACAGCTCTGTATATGGAAAAAAAAAAAAAATGATGGCAATCACAAGATAGCAATGCATAAATATTGTTTTATTTTTTTAAAGCGCTTTAACATAAAACTATATAGCTATATAAATAGATTATCGCCGTAATTGTATCGACCCACAGAGTAAAGCTACTAAGATTGCAGTTTTTTCTTTACCCTGGTTTCCAAAAAATGGATTTAAAAGTGATCAAAAAAACCTTGTCCCCTAAAAAATACCAATAAAAACATCAACTCATGCCGCAAAAGCAAGCTGCTACACAGCTCTGTACACAGAAAAATAAAAAAAATTATGACTGTCAGACTATGGTGATGCAAAAAGGTGTTTTTCCTTTTTAAATCAAAGTGTTTTTGTTGTGTAAAAGCAGTAAAACAAAAAATAGATACAAATTGGGCATCACTTTAGTCGTATCGATCTGCTGAGTAAAGCTAGCATGTCATTTTATATCTCATGGTGACCACTTTAAAAAATAAATAAATAAAAAATACTGCCAGGATTGCTGTATTTTGTTCAAAACACTTCACAAAAGCGATCAGTGTCATTTGAACTCCATGACACCAATAAAAAGTCAACTCATTCCACAAAAAACAAGCCCCTAATTAGCTCCATATACAGAAAAATATAAAAGTTATGACTGTCAGACTATGATGACATAAAAACGCAATTTTTTGTAAATGCATTTCTATTATGTAAAAATAATAAAAACATAAAAAACTATATGAAATGTATATAATTGAAATTGTACCGACCTGTATAGTAAAGTTATCCTGTCATTTAGATCACGAACGCTGTAAAAATGAGGCCCAAAAAACAATGGCGAAACTGTGAACTGTGGAACACCTATGCGCCAAAATTGTATAATACACCCCTAGATGAGATCCAAAATGGGTTAACTTCTGAAAGGCTTCACCTGTTCTGGTACTTTGGGGGTTTTGTAAATATGACACGGTCCTCCAAAAGCTGCCTTCCAAAAGCCAATTATCGCACCCTCCATTGTACGTCTGCCATGCGCCCAAAAATGAAACTTTTTCAGTTAAAATTGCAGATTGTTGGAAAAAAGATTCTTCATTTTCACATTCTAACTAAAAAAATTTGTGAAACAGCTGTGGGGTCAATATACTCCTTACACCTCTGGATATATTCCTTAAGGGGTGTAGTTTCCAATATGGGGTCTTTTTAGGGGTATTTATTAAGTTTTAGCACCTTAGAATGTCCGCAAAGCTGTAATGGCAGCAAAAGAAAATTGTAATGAAAGGGAGACTCCAAATTCCAGTAGGTGCTCCTCCTGCTCTGAGGCTTGGTGTTGAGAGAAATGGTGCACTAGGGCCCCATATGGGATCTCTCTAAAAACAGCAGAATTGGGAGAACCAATTTTGAGTTGCATTTCCCTGTTATCATTTTTACTGTGTTGGATAATGGATACAAATTGAAAATCTGCAACAACAAAAAAGTTAAATTTTGAAATTTCACCTCCTCTTTGCTTTAATTTCTGTGAAACACCTAATGGGTTAATAAACTTTCTAAACACTGTTTTGAATATTTTATAAGGTGTAGTGTAACATTTCAAAGATAAAAAAAAAAAATCTATGTTGCAAATTTTGTTGAAAATGTGAAAAATTACTACTAAATTTCTAAACCCTCTAATGTCGTAAAAAAAAAGTTGTAAAAAAGACATTTCCAAAATGATGCCAAGCTACAGTAGACATATGGTAAATGCTAGTTATAAACAACTAGTGGATAGTGGACTAACTATCTATCCTACATGCTGAAATGTTTGAACTTTGAAGATGGAAATTTTTAAAAAAAATTTCACAGTATATTTCACAAATAAACAAGGATTGTATGAGCCAAAATTTTGTACTATTGTAAAGCACAATCTGACACATGTCAGATTTAAAAAATGAGGCTCTGTTAGGGAGGTCAAAACTGCCTGCGGTGTTAAAGGGGAGATGGCCACGCATGCAAAATTCTCCCCATTCTTTTCTATGGCAGTACCAAATATAGCCCGGCCATATTTGGATCTCCTGTAGACATTTGTATGATTTTTCTCCCGGTATTTGCATGGGTTTCCTCAGGGTGCTCAGGTTTCCCTCACACTTTAAAAGCATACTAAATGGTCAATATGGAAATTAGACTGTGATCCCTAATAAGGACAGACACCATTGTTTCTGGTGCAGTATGCCATGAAGAGATTGGCAGCCCATTTTGGATTCGAGAGGACTTGTGACATTTCATGGCATGTCTCTTTTAGTAAACATTCTGTTCCCTGTGATATAACAATTCTGGAGCATCTTTTCTTTTAACTGTGATCTTCCTGGTACTCCTAGATTTTTTTTTTTTTTTTCTTAATTGAATGAGTAGGGCGTTCGCAATCCAGCTTTCAAAGTGATGTGCTCTTGCACATACTGACTGTCCTCTTATGTGTGTCCTTTTTATTGTTTTCAAAACAAAGTGTCATCATTGGGTAAGGGCTTGTTCACACGGAGTTTACACTCCGTGTTACAAGCGCTTTTAGGATCTGTCTGGGGGTCCGCTCTGTTGGTCCCCAAGACGGATCTAAACAATTCGCAGTGAGATTACCACTGCTGTCTATGACGAACACGGAGTGGCGTTCACATGAGAGATCGCCGCTGTGTGTTTCAAAAGCGCAACTTGGCTCCGTCTTGAAAAGAATTGACATGCAATTCTTTTCAAAACGGACCGAGCTGCGCTTTTGAGACACGCAGCGGCGATCTCTCATGTGAACGCCGCTGCGTGTTCGTCATAGACAGCAGTGGTAATCTCACTGCGAATTGTTTAGATCCGTCTTGGGGACCAACAGAGCGGATCCTCACATTTTTGTAAATATTGTATTATATGTTTTCAAGGGTCAACACTGAAGATATGACACTGATACAATGTAAAGAAATCAGTGTACAGTTTGTATAACAGCGTAATTTTGGTGTGCCCTTAAAATAACTCAACACACAGCCATCAATGTCTAAGCCGCTGGCAAAAAGTGAGTGTACCCCTAAGTGCCCATTTTGCCACTTTCCTCCAGTGTCATGTGACTCGTTAATGTTACAAGGTTTCGGGTGTGAATGGGGAGCAGGTGTGTAAAATTTGGTGTTACACTCAGGGCCGGGACAAGGCATTTTGGTGCCCTAGGGCGTGTACATCCAATGGCGCCCCCCCCCCCCCTCCTCGCTCTCAAAAAAATACCCCCCCACACACACACACTAATTCCTCTCACCCCTGCGCCAGGTCCTGTCACTAATTTTCTGCACATTCCACATAGCTCCCGTCCATCTCCTCAGCAGTCACTGCACAATGAAAATCAGCCCTGACAAATTTGCATTTTCAAAATCGCTCCCCTCCGTATGACAGTGCAATACCCCTAAATAACAGTCACTAAATAATCCACCGATAAATGGAGCAAATCTACCAGACGAATGATTGTGACTAAAAACCCTCCTACAAAACCAAGGCCCAAACTATTACTACTTAAGGCTCAAATAATCCTGCCAGACCCTGACCGAACGCAACCCCCACATGTGACTATCAGCTGTACACAGGCTCTGATTACATATACCACCGCCATACAGGGACCATATAGTGGTAGATACTAGTTGTATGTAGACTCTGCAGACATATAAGTGATTACACTGCAGTTACATTTAGTAACTCACAGGAGACATCTTTTCTGATCAGCGTCGTTCACTTTCCCTTTTCTTCTCCATCCGGTTCACACCTTCCTGCTGATTGCTCCCGGCCAAGACTCGTCCCTGAGGATTTGGACACAAATATCTTAGATTCCTCACATTTCCAGTAACTCCTTAATTATAGGTATATAAGTCCCCTTAGTCAGACAGGTATATAGATATGCCCTCTCAGTCAGGCAGGTATATAGATATTGTCCCCTTAGACAGGTAGGTATATAAATATAGGGGCACTCAGGCAGGTATATAGTTAGGGGCTCAGGCAAATATATAGCTAGGGGTTCAGGCAGGCGTATGGGGGCTCAGGCAGGCGTATGGGGGCTCAGGCAGGCGTATAGGGGCCACAGGCAGTCGTATGGGGCCACAGGCAGGCGTATGGGGCCACAGACAGGCGTATGGGGGCTCAGGCAGGTATTATAGGGGGCCACAGGCAGGATATAGGGGGCCACAGGCAGAATATAGGGGGCCGCAGGCAGGCATTATGGGGGCCGCAGGCAGGCACTATAGGGGGCCGCAGGCAGGCATTATGGGGGCCGCAGGCAGGCATTATGGGGGGCCGCAGGCAGGCATTATGGGGGCCGCAGGCAGGCATTATGGGGGCCGCAGGCAGGCACTATGGGGGGCCGCAGGCAGGCATTATAGGGGCCGCAGGCGGGATATAGGGGGCCACAGGCAGGCATTATAGGGGCCGCAGGCGGGATATAGGGGGCCACAGGCAGGCATTATAGGGGCCGCACGCAGGATATAGGGGGCCACAGGCAGGCGTATGGGGGCCACAGGCAGAATATCGGTGGCCGCAGGCAGGCATTATGGGGGCCGCAGGCAGGCACTATAGGGGGCCGCAGGCAGGCATTATGGGGGCTGCAGGCAGGCATTATGGGGGCCGCAGGCAGGCATTATGGGGGGCCGCAGGCATTATGGGGGGCCGCAGGCAGGCACTATGGGGGGCCGCAGGCGGGATATAGGGGCTACAGGCAGAATATACGGGGCCACAGGCAGGCATTATAGGGGCCGCAGGCGGGATATAGGGGGCCACAGGCAGGCATTATGGGGGCCGCAGGCAGAATATAGGGGGGCCACAGGCAGGCACTTAAAAACAACAACATTCATACTTACCTGCTGTCCGGGCGCGCGCTCCTCTTCGGGCCCCGCCTCCAGCGCCGGGACGCTCCTCCGGCAGCTCCTCGGGCGCACGGCCTGTGACGCGCTGTGCGCCCGTGGAGAGGCAGCGTCGCGATGACATCACGTCATCGCGACGCTGCCGGCTGAGGCGCACGGGGCCCCGCTGTGTCGGCCCTGCAGCTCACCGGAGGATCCAGCGATCCTCCGGGGAGCGGGCCCGACACTGTCTGCGGGGCAGGGAGCGCTCGCTCTCTGCTCCGCAGAAGCGATCACAGAGACCGCCGGCGCTTCAGGCCCACGGCAGCGGCCTGGAGCCCGGCGAGGGTCGGGGCCCTGACGGCGCCCCTTAGGGATAGGCTGAGGTAGGCGCCCTAGGCGGTCGCCTACCTTGGCCTACCCGTCGTCCCGGCCCTGGTTACACTTCCTCATACTGGTCACTGGAAGTTCAACATGCAAAGCATTTCATGGCAAAGAACTGTCTGAAGATTTGAAAAAAAGAATTGTTGCTCTACATAATGATGACCTGGGCTGTAAGAAGATCAACACCTTGAAACCGAACTGCAGTATGGTGGCCAAGATCATACAGTGGTTTAACAATACAGGTTCCACTCAGAACAGGCCTTGCCATGGTCGACCAAAGAAGTTGAGTGCATGTGCTCAGCATCATATCCAGAAATTTTCTTTTCAAAATAGACGTATGAATGCTGCCAGCATTGCTTTAGAAGTTAAAGGGGTGTGAGGTCAGCCTGTGAGTGTTCAGACCATACGCCGCATTCACAATCAAACTGGTCTGTATGGCTGTCATCCCAGAAAGGAGCGTTTTCTAAAGATGAATCACAAGAAAGCCCATAAAAAGTTTGCTGAAGACAAGTAAATTAAGAACATGGATTACTGGAATTATGTAATGTGGTCTAATGAGACCAAGATAAACTTATTTGATTCAGATGGTGTCAAGTATTTGTGGCGGCAAACAACTGAGCAGTCAAAGACAAGTGTGTCTTACCTACAGTCAAGCATGGTGGTGGGAGTGTCATGGTTTGGGGCTGCATGAGTGCTGCCAGCGGTAGGAAACTACAGTTCATTGAGGGAACCATGAATGCTAACATGTACTGTAACATACTGAAGCAGCGCATGATCCCCTCCCTTTGGAAACTTGGCCACAGGGCAGTATTTCAACATAATAGCACACACCTCCAAGATGACCACTGTCTTGCTAAAGAAAAGGAGGGTAAAAGTGCTGGACTTACCAAGCATGTCTTCAGACCTAAACCCTATTGAGCATCTCTGGGGCATCCTCAAACAGAAGGTGGAGGAGCACAAGGTCTCTTACATCCACCATCTCCGTGATGTCATTATGGAGGAGTAGAAGAGTATTCCAGTGGCTGCAACCTGTGAAGCTCTAGTGAACTCCATGCTCGAGATTTAAGGCAGTGCTGGAAAATAATGGTGGCCACATAAAATGTTGACACTTTGGGCACAATTTGTCAATTTTCACTTTTGTTACCAGTGGTTTAGACATTAACTGTTATACAAGCTGTACACTGACTACTTTACATTGTATCAAAGTGTCATATCCTTAGTGTTGTCCCATGAAACATATAATACGATATTTACAAAAATGTGAGGGGTGTACTCACTTTTGTGAGATACTGTATATGTAATGATACATACTAATACATATAATTATTTTCTATATTCTGTATCCTCTTACACATACTTCTAATCCCTATCCTCTCATACACTTTACATATATAGATGCTTACTTACATCAGAGCCCTCTTTAATGGCAACAAGTGCCGCAAGGGTCATCTGTCTGTGATGCCGGCTGCAGTCTGCACTCAGAGATGGCAGAAAACTGCATCTTTGGCCGCCAGATTTTGCAGGATTTCCTTAGGATCGACAGCCATGGCAAACTGTTGGGTACATTTGTGTTTGGAACAGATAGTAAACTGCAGTTCAGGGCCCCAAGCTGCAGAATGAGTCTTATTGAGGTGACGATGTTTGGTTAGAATCCTGTTGGTGTTGGAAGCTGGCTTCCACTTCTCAGCTGGACAGAGAATGGGGCCAGGCTCAAGGGAACTAAGATCCGCCCAGATGTTTAGACATGGGCACCCCTCCATCCTCCCCCAAAAAACATCCCTGGTACTGTATAACACTGACAGACCTCATCCTTCCTGCCTGCATGTCCTCCTACACTAACCTTGCTGGGAGATTAAATCAGGCCATCGTTAACCGTGGAGGTGTGGTTCACTAATTGATCCACCCTCCCCTCACATTTCCCTGGCCTAAGACTATGTCCGGAAGAGGAGAGTTAAATGGAAACTGTCACATAGGTTGTGCCACCCTTGCTGAGGACAGCACAAGCTAGTGACAGACCTGCTGTTTCCAGAACTGTGTCCCTTATTCTGTAAGATGCTGTAGTTTCAGAGCATTTAAGAGGACATATATGAAAACTGTCTTAGTTTAAGACTTTTTTTGC
>JAODAL010020507.1:0-69257 GCA_025379985.1 Phyllomedusa bahiana
AAGGTTCTTCCCCCACCAACCGCTTTTCACGGGATTCGCTAGAAACTTTTCGTTTCAATCTTATTTGGCTGCAGGAAATTAGGGGGATTTAAGAATAGCTGTGATTGCCGTCTTTTAATAAGAGACTGTCAAAAACTCTTCCATACTTTCTTAAATTTTTTAATTTTTCTAGAACATGGAGCGAAATGCAGGTGGTAAGCGAGCAAAGAGGGGTGTAGGACATGGAGGTAAGGTACGAGAGAAGGTGCTCCTTCCAGTGCTGGGACAACACGCATGCCACGGATCGTGGGTTTTGCAGGACCGTCAGGCCTGTAAACGGCTGGGTCAGGGCCCTGTGAATCTCAGTAACGAACAGCATAGCCAATTTTGTTCTTCAGTGGTTAATGCAACCTGCATACTGCGGGTCCAGGACATGGATAGTCAATGTCCAGTTTAACTGAAAGGGGTGGCTTCAAAGACCCCTTTTTCCAGCACTTTTTAATCTGTGGGTTTCAAACGGGTTTTTAATGGTCATACTGCGGTCCAGGACAGGCATAGTCAATGTCCAGTTCAACTAAAATTGTGGTTAAAAGACTCCTTTTTCCGGCACTTTTTAATCTGTATAATCTGTATTAATCTCTATTTAATCTGTATTTAATCATGCTGGTTTGGGGCTCATGCTGTGGCCCAGGACAGGGATAGTCTATGTCCAGTTCAACTAAAATGGTGGTTGAAAGTCTCCTTTTCCGGCACTTTTTAAATCTGGGGTAATGCAGGTTTGGGGCTCATGCTGTGGCCCAGGACAGGGATAGTCTATGTCCAGTTAAACTAAAATGGTGGTTGAAAGACTCCTTTTTCTGGCACTTTTTAATCTGCGAGTCAGATAGGTTTAAGGGTCATGCTGTGGTACAGGACATGTATAGTCAATGTCCAGTTCAACTAAAATGGTGGTTCAAAGACTCCTTTTTTCCGAAAACTTTTTAATCTGTGGGTCAGAAAGGTTTTGTGGTCATACGGGCAGTCCAGGACAGATATAAGTCAATGTCGAGTTCAACAAAAAAGTGTGGTTAAAAGACCCCTTTTTTTCCGGCACTTTTTAATCTGGGGGTCATGCAGGTTTGGGGCTCATGCTGTGGCTCAGGACAGGGATAGTCTATGTCAAGTGAAACAAAAAATGGTGGTTGAAAGACACCTTTTTCCGGCACTTTTTAAATCTGGGGTCATGCAGGTTCGGGGCTCATGCTGTGGCCCAGGACAGGGATAGTCTATGTCCAGTGAAACTAAAATGGTGATTATAAGACACCTTTTCCGGTACTCTATAATCTGTGAGTCAGATAGGTTTAAGGGTCATGCTGTGGTACAGGACATGTATAGTCAATGTCCAGTGAAACTAAAATGGTGGTTCAAAGACTCCTTTTCCGGCCCTTTTTAATCGGGGGTCATGCAGGTTTGGGGGTCCTGCTGTGGCCCAGGACAGGTATAGGCAATGTCCAGTGAAACTAAAATGGTGGTTGAACTACTCCTTTTTCCGGCACTTTTTAATCTGGGGTCATGCAGGTTTGGGGCTCATGCTGCGTTCCAGGACAGGGATATTCAATGTCCTGTTCAACTAAAATAATGGTTCAAATCATACTGTCTTCTGGCACTTTTTAATTTGTGGGTCATGCAGGTTTAAGGGTCATGCTGTGATACAAAACAGGGATAGTGAATGGTCTGTGACTTTTGTTCTGTGACTTTCATAACCTAATTGTGTTGCCTAAGATGTAGCACATATCCAGTTTACTGTTGTGGATGTTAATTCCAGCTTCTCCAGCCCTGTTTGGGTGTAAGAATGAAGGTGTTGTTCCTCTCCCATAGACTTTAATGGTCATCGGCGATAATCTATTATCGACTATCGGAAATCGTCTAGATAATTGACGATATCGACTATCGACCCGATGACGATAGTCGATGTAATCGCTCATCACTAGTGCTGAGATAAGGGGCATCTACATGGCTGTGTCCACACGGCCGATGATAAATACTGATCGGATTCTGAATTTGAATCTGACAAGTACTTGACACTCAGACTTCGTATTTTTTTTTAGGTTTTTTTACATTGTATTTTGGGGCAGTTTTTGGTCGCCTCATCTAATTGAATGGTACAATAATAAGTCATTTTTCGAGTGAAATACGATGGATAATTTTGCATGTTGCAAGTTTCATCTGTTTTGAAATCTGATCATCAGCAAATATGTGCTGTTTAGATTACATCTTGGATTTTATATTGAGGTCTATGAGAATGGCTGACAATTGGTTTTCACAGTTTTCAAAATCCAAAAACCGTGTCAAAAATTGACTATAAACCCTTGCAATGCAGATGGACCCTTAGCTTTCTGTGCTGAAGCGGTGTAGGCTGAGAGTGCTGTCACATTGGGGGAATCAGTTCTGAGGAGTCTGGAGGGACCAATAGTAGAAGTAATCACAGAAAGGAGACGTGAAAGCTTTAGATGTGTGAAGCCTCAAACCTGCAGGTGGGTTATAGCTGAGATTATTAGGCGGCAGCAAGAGGAAGAGTTTGGGTTGGGAATATATATTGGAGGTTGGTCTACTTGGACTAGTCCTTTAATGTGAAGGACTGGACGTGAGTTTTGCGACAGGTCAGATAAGAAAGGTCTCTCAGGATTAAGATTGCTAGTTAACACACAAAAGGAACTGTAGTATTGAACATATATTATAGTATTGTTCATAGGGTTGCCTTCTGTGAAGGTAACATTACTCTGAGGTCTGTGTGGAGACTAGCCTGACTTAATTTTTAGCTCCATTGTTTACAATATTGTTCTAGCTCATTTCCAGCAATGTTTAAGTAACGTATCAAGTATGTGAGTTACATTTTTATTATTTTTTGGTTAAATTATCTTGTAATTGTAAAGAGGCTATTTATGAGGGTGTTTTTACTTAGCGGGCTCCATGTACAGGTTTGGCATTTCATATCTGGCATGCCTGCTGATACTGTATGTAGAGATTAAAAGGAAACCTTAACCACCTTCACAATAATCAGTTGCTTTTAGCCTTTATCTTTAGGCCTTGTCATTATATAGTTACATAGTTACATAGTTTGTAAGGCTGAAAAAAGAAAAGACATCCATCCAGTTCAGCCTATTTTGCTAAAGTCCTGCTAAAGTTCTGCTAAAGTGTTGATCCAGAGGAAGGCAAAAAACCCCAATTAGGTAGAAGCCAATTGTCCTCATTTTAGGGAAAAACTTCCTTCCCAACACCAATCTGGCAATCAGAAGAATCCCTGGATCAACGACCCCTCTCCAGAATCCTAGTTACTATAACTTGTTATATTATTACACTCCAGAAATGCATCCAAACCCTTTTGAACTCTGTTATTGAATTCACCATGACAAGTTCCTCTGGCAGAGCGTTCCACAGTCTCACTGCTCTAACGGTAAAGAATTCCTTTCTATGTTTATGTATAAACTTTCGTTCCTTAAGACATAGAGGATGGCCCTTTGTTCTAGATACAGTCCTGGGTATAAATAAATCTTGAGAGAGATCTCTATATTGACCTTTGATGTATTTAAACATATTTATTACGTCCCCCAGAAGCCGTCTTTTTCCTAAACTAAATAACCCTAATCTTGCTAATCTTTCTGGGTATTGCAGTCCACCCAGTCCTTTTATTATTTTTGTTGCCGCCTTTGTACCGGTTCAAGCTCAAAAATGTCTTTCCGGTGCACCGGGACCCAACACTGTACACAATATTCCATGTGTGGTCTAACCAGTGACTTGTATAATGGGAGAATAATGTTCTCATCATGTGTATCTGTGCCCCTTTTAATACACCCCATGATCCTATTAGCCTTGGCTGCTGCTGCCTGACACTGGCTGCTACAATTAAGTTTACTGTCCACCGTGATTCCCAAGTCCTTCTCCATGTCACTTTTACCCAGCGTTTTTCCATTTAACATGTAATCATGTAATGGATTTTTCCTCCCCATGTGCATAACCTTGCATTAATCTGTGTTAAACCTCATATGCCATTTCTCTGCCCTGGCCTCCAACTTATCCAGATCCCTTTGTAATAACACACTATCCTCTATTGTGTTGATTACTTTACAGAGCTTAATATCATCTGCAAAGATCAATACTCTACTGTGCAATCCATGTGTAAGATCATTAATGAAAATGTTAAATACTGTGCCCTGGGGTACCCCACTAGTAACAGGGATCCAGTCTGAATATGCACGGTTAATAACCACCCTTTGTTTTCTATCTCTGAGCCAGTTGCTTACCCACTTGCACACATTTTCCCCCAGTCCAAGCATTTTTATTTCTTACCAACCTTTTATGTGGCACTGTATTAAATGCTTTAGAAAAAGCTATATGAAATCCAGTGCCTCACCTTGATCCAGTCTAGAAGTAACTTCCTCATAGAAGCTGATGAGATTAGTAAGACTGATCCTTCTTAAACCCATGCTGGAATGGCGTTATACATTTATTTTCAGTGAGATAATTCAGGATAGCATCTCTCAGAAAACCTTCAAACATTTTACCCACAACAGAGGTTAAACTTACTGGCCTATAGTTTCCTGGATCACTTTTTGACCCTTTTTGAATATTGGCACCACATTTACTATGCGCCAATCCTTTAGGACATACCCCGTTATTAGACAGTCCATAAATATTAAGAATAGGGGCCTATCTATGACATTACTTAACTCCCTTAGGACACGCGGGTGTATACCATCAGGACCTGGGGATTTGTCTATTTTAATCTTCTTAAGACGGAGCTGCACTTCTTCCTGGGTCAGACAAGAAACATTTAAGTAGGAGTTTACCTTATCCCTCTGCTCATCAACAGGAAGGTCATCCTCCTCCCTCGGTAAATACAGTGGAGAAAAAATTGCTTAATAGGTTTGCTTTTTTCTCATCGCCCTCTACAGTCTCTCCCTCTGTACTTTTCAAAGGGCCAACATTTTCTATTTTAATCTTTTTACTATTTATATAGTTAAAAATTATTTTGGGGTTAGTTTTACTTTCTATGGCAATACGTCTTTCTTTCTCCAGCTTTTTTGCCTTTATCATTATTTTACACACTTTATTTTATTCCCTATAGCCTCTTAGCGCCTCTTCACTGCCCTCCTTTTTGTTTTGTATTGCCTCTTTTACATCCCTGTTGATCCACACGGGTTTTCAGCCGGTTTTACAGACAGTTTTTCGGTTTTGAAAGCCATCTGTAAACCGTCTGACAAACTTTAAAACGGACGTCTATGGAAAACCCGTGCAGCAGTCCCCACTGCATGGGTTTTCCGCCAGCTGTTTTTTTCAGAGCATGTTTGGGCGGAATATGAACATCTCAATGTGAGGTGGGAAGACTTTTCTCCACAAACCGTGGAGAAAAGTCTTCCCACCGGTGGCCGTGTGCATGGCCACAAAACAGTGCAAATACCGGTTGGGATTTATGACTGGTATTTGCACTGTGCCGTGTGAACGGCCCCTTACTGTATACTGTATATGCCACTACAACTCATCTGAAAAAATTACAGTATACAGGTGCTTCTAAATAAATTAGAATATCAGTCAAATATTTTTTTTTCCAGTAATTCAATTCAAAAAGTGAAACTCATATATAACAGTATATAGAGTCATTACAAACAGAGTGAACTTTTTCAAATGTTTATGTTAATCTTGATGATTATGGCTTACTGTCAAGGAAAACCCAAAAGTCATTATCTCAGAAAATTTGAATATTATATAAGACCAGGGGCATAACTACCGGGGTAGCAAACGTAGCAGTTGCTTCGGGGCCCGTGCGCTCTGGGGGGCCTGCGCCCCGGGGCAGCTGCTACTGCGTCCGCTACCCCGGTAATGCCGCTCCTTGGCCCGCCGGCAGTGAACTTAACAGTTCACTACGGCGGACAGGGAGCTGAGGGGCCCGGCGCATACTGCCTCTGAACGCCCGGGCCCTCCAGCCCGAGCGTTCAGAGGCAGCGCTACAGGGAGGTAGCAGAGCTGAGCGATGATGCGCTCTGCTACTTCCCCTGCCGACTGTCTGTGATCACGTGGGCGCGCGCGGTGACGTCACATCACCGCGCCGCCCGCGCTGAGCGCAGAGGCTGCAGGGAAAGTAGCAGACCGGAGCGAGCGGCGCATCGGGGGAGCGTGGACCGAGGTGAGTAAACTATTTATTATTTTACCTGCCCCTAAGCCTGCCTGTATACCCCTAAGCCTCCCTATACACCCCCTAAGCCTGCCTATACACCCCCTAAGCCTGCCTATACACCCCCTAAGCCTGCCTATACACCTCCTAGCCTGCCTATACACCCCCTAGCCTGCCTATACACCCCCTAAGCCTGCCTATACACCCCCTAAGCCTGCCTATACACCCCCTAAGCCTGCCTATACACCCCCTAAGCCTCCCTATACACCCCCTAAGCCTCCCTATACACCCCCTAAGCCTGCCTATACACCCCCTAAGCCTGCCTATACACCTCCTAGCCTGCCTATACACCCCCTAGCCTGCCTATACACCCCCTAAGCCTGCCTATACACCCCCAGCCTGCCTATACACCCCCCAGCCTGCCTATACACCTCCTAGCCTGCCTATACAGCCCCTAAGCCTGCCTATACAGCCCCTAAGCCTGCCTATACACCCCCTAAGCCTGCCTATACACCCCCTAGCCTGCCTATACACCCCCTAAGCCTGCCTATACACCCCCTAAGCCTGCCTGTATACCCCCTAAGCCTGCCTATACACCCCCTAAGCCTGCCTGTATACCCCTAAGCCTCCCTATACACCCCCTAAGCCTGCCTATATACCCCTAAGCCTGCCTGTATACCCCTAAGCCTGCCTATACAGCCCCTAAGCCTGCCTGTATACCCCCTAAGCCTCCCTATACACCCCTAAGCCTGCCTGTATACCCCCTAAGCCTGCCTATATACCCTCTAAGCCTGCCTATATACCCTCTAAGCCTGCCGTTGTACCCCCCAGCTTGCCTTTAGACCCCCCCAGCTTGCCTAGATAGCCCCCTAAAGGCTGCCTGCCTGAATAGCCCTATAGCTACCGTGAAGCCTGTCTGTCTATATAGCCCCTATAGCCCCCTAAAGCTTGCCTACCTATATAGCCCCCGAAGCCTGCCTGTCTCCTTATATGGGGCCCTTTAGCTACCTAAACCCTACCTATATGGCCCCTATAGCCCACCTAACCCTTGCCTGCATAAATGGACCCCATATAGCTAGGGGGGCAGGTGCTGGAAAAGTCAGGATTCTAAGATATTTGTGTCGAAGTCTGCAGGGACAAGTGGCCAGGAGACGTCATCATGATGGCGGACTGGACTGGATGCAGAACAAAGGGGAAAGTCAACGACTCGTCAGAGAAACGTCACCTGTGAGTCACAAGATGTAATTACACTGTAATCACTTATATGTCTACAGAGCCTGTGTACACTGGTGTCTACCACTATATGGTCACTGTATGGTGGTTATATACAGTCTGCAGAGCCTGTGTACACTAGTATATACCACTATATGGACACTATATGGCGGTACAATTGGTCTTTGTGTACTGATCAGTAATAGGGTATTATTCAGTCATTTTGTGGTGGTAATTTTTTGGTCATGTTCTGGCGGTATAGTCAAGTCCATATGCAGTACAGTAGTGTTATTGGTAATATTGGTTTTGGTATAGTGGATTTGTTTGATAGCAGTATGATGGTGATATGTAGGATGAGGTATTTGCCCCTTGTATTATCTACATTACCAACATGTCCTGGTACATGGTCGTGGTCAGGGAGGCGGGGTGGTTGGGGGTAGGGAGCACCATCCAAAAGTTTGCTTTGGGGCCCTGGCTTCTCTAGTTACGCCCCTGTATAAGATCAACTGTAAAAAAAATTTGGAACACAGAAATGTTGGCCAAATGAAAAGTATGTACAGTAAATGCACTCAATACTTGGTCGGGGCTCCTTTTGCATGAATGCCTTCATTAATGTGGCATGGCATGGAAGTGATCAGCCAGTGGCACTGCAGAGGTGTTATGGAAGTCCAGGTTACTTTAATAGCAGCTTTTAGCTCATCTGCATTGTTTGGTCTAGTGTGTCTCATCTTCCTCTTGATAATACCCCATGGATTATCTATGGGGTCAAGGTCTGGCGAGTTTGTTTGCCAATCAAGCACAGTGTGGTTATTAAACCAGGTATTGGTACTTTTTGCAGTGTGGACAAGTGCCAAGTCCTGCTGGAAAATGAAAATTCCATCTCCAAAAAGAAGGAAGCATGAAGTGCTCTAATATTTCCTGGTAGACGGCTCTGCTGACTTTGGTCTTGATAAAACACAGTTCACCTACACCAGCAGATGACATGGCTCCCAAACCATCACTGATTGTTAAAACTTCACACTAAACCTCAAGCTGGTCTATTGTGTGTCTCTCCACTTTTCTTCCAGACTGTGGGATCTTGATTTCCAAATGAAATGCAAAATTTGCTTTAATCTGAAAACAACACCTTGGACCACTGAGCAACAGTTTAGTTCCGTTTTTTCTTGGCCCAGGTAAGACACTTCTGGCGCTATTGGTCATGAGTGGCTTAACACATGGAATGTGATACCTGTAATCGATGTCCTGGATATGTCTGTATGTGGTGACTCTTGAAGCACTGACTCCAGCAGCAGTCCACTCCTTGTGAATCTCTCCCATATTTTTGAATGACCTTTTCTTAACAATCCTATCAAGACTGCGGTTATCCCGGTTGCTTGTGCACCTTTTTCTACCACACTTTTTCCTTCCACTCAACTTTCCATTAACCCCTTAAGGACTCAGCCAGTTTTGGGCTTCCTGACACAGCCCTATTTTTTAAATCTGGCATATGTCACTTTATGTGAGAATAACTTTTTGAGACTTTTACTTATCCATGTGATTCAGAGACTCTTTTCTCATGACACATTGTGCTTTAAGTTAGTAAGAAATTTTGACCCATACAATCCTTGTTTGTTTTTTAAAAATATCAACATTTCAAGAAAATTTGGAAAAATGAGTCATTTTGAAAGTTCCAAAATTTCTGCGTGCAAGACGGATAATTATTCACCACAAAACAGTTTATAACTGGCATCTACCATATGTCCACTATAGGTTGGCATAATTTTTTTTTTTTTTTTACGACATTAGAGGGCTTAGAAACTTAGTAGTAATTTCTCACATTTTCAAGAAAATTTGCAATATACATTTTTTTAGGGACCAGTCCAGTTCTGATGTGGCTTTGAGGGGCCTGCATGTTAGATACCCCGAAAAATGACTTCATCTAAGAAACTAAACCCCTTAAAGTATTTACAACAGTGTTTAGGAAGTTTGTTAATCATTTAGGTATTTCACAGAAATTAAAGCAAAGTGGAGGTGAAATTTCAAAATTTCACTTTTTTTGCAGATTTTCAATATTTATCCATTATTCACTGGAATACGGTAAGGCCTCGTTCACACGGCTTATTTTGCCACGGATTGGCGCGTACAGCGCGCCGGAGTTGCGCTGCAGTAACGGCGCCAAATCCGTCGGAGTCATTACGGTAATCCACTGCTCTCATAGATAACAGTGGATTCCGTCGCTCCTCCCCGCTCGGCGAACCCGCCGCGGGGGGAGAAAGTGACATGCACATTATTTACGGCGTGTACACGGCGTGGATAATGCAAGTCTATGGGGCCGGCGAGCGGCGCCCCCGCGAGTGCTCCGGCCCCGCCCCCGTCCCGCCCCTTATTCACGGCGGATTTGTGAGCCGGATTGCGCTCACAAATCCGTCGGGAATAAGCCATGTGAACACGGCCTAAATGTGACTAGGTAAATGCAACATAATATCAATTACTCCAGATCTGCCGTTTTTAGAGATATCCCACATGTGGCCCTAGTGAACTATTTGGCTCAACCACAAGCCTCAGAATAGGAGGAGGAGCACCTACCAGACTCTGGGGTCTCATTTTCAATACGATTTTATTTAGGTGCCATTTCAGGTTTGAGGACACCCTAAAGTGCTAAAACTTAATAAACACCCCTATAAGACCCCATATTGGAAACTACACCCCTTAAGGAATATATTCAGGGGTGCAGTGAGTACATAGGCTCCACAGGTGATTCCCAAATTTTTTTTAGCATTAGGCTGTGAAAATTTAAAAAAAATTTTTTCCAACAATCTGAAACTTTAGCTTAAAATGTTTCATATTTACAAGGAATCCTGGAAAAAAGAACCCCAAAATTTTGTTAAGCCATTTCCCCAAAGTTCGGCAATACCCTACATGTGGGTGTAAACTGCTTTTTGGGAGCATGTCAGAGCATACAAGGGAGGGAGCGCTATTTCGCTTTTGGAACGCAGATTTTGGTGGGGCCATGTCACATTTGCAAAGCCCCCAAAGTAGCAGAACAAGTGAAACTTTCCAGAAGTCGCCCAATTTTGGATTCACAACCCCTCAGGGATCTCATCTAGGGGTGTTTTGTGCATTTTGGGCGCACAGGTATTCCATAGTTTTTTTTTAGCATTGGGCCAGAAAATGGGAGGAAAAAAAGCAGTTCCGCCATTTGTTTTGGATTCAATTTTACAATGTTTGCCGTGCAGTGTAAATGACAGGAAAACTTTACTATGGGTTGGTACAATTACGATCATATAGATTTTATATTTTTTTTTGTTTTATTATTTTTAAACACAAAAAGAATATGTCTATAAAAAATTGCGTTTTTAAGTTGTCCTATTCGACACCCCTAACTTTTTAATTTTTTCTATGTACGGAGCTGATTATGGGCTTGTTTTTTTTTGGGGTGTTTTTATTTGGGAACATCATGGGGGGCATAACCTATGGGTTTAAATTTTTATTAAGGTTTTTGTGAGACGTTTTGAACAAAATACAGCAATCTTGGTAGTGTTTTTTATTTTTTTTTTATAGCGGTCATTGTACGGTTATAATGACATGCTAGCTTTACTCAGCAGGTCAATACGATTACAGCGATACCCAATTTGTAAAATTTTTTATGTTTACTGCTTTTTTAAAAATAAAAACACTTTTATTCCCAAACCCGGAAAATACGTTTTTTGCAAACGCCATAGTTTGAGAGCCATAACTTTTAATTTTCTGTGTAAGAGCTGTGTAAAGGGGCTTTTTTTTTGCTGGATGAGTTGACATTTTATTAGTATCATTTTTGGGGGGACAAGGCTTTTTGTCGCTTTTAAATCCATTTTTTTGGAAGGCAGAGTGAAGAAAATACTGCAATCCTAGTAGTGTTTTTTATTTTTATTCTCAACAGCGCTCACCGTGCAGTATCCGTGATAAGTTAGCTTTACTCTTTGGGTCGATACAATTACGGTGATATCCTGTTTATATAGTTTTTTTTATGTTGAAGCACTTTAAAAAAGTGTTTTTAGTGTGTAAAACAATATTTATGCATCGCTATCTTCTGAGAGCCATACATTTTTTATTTTTCCGTACACAGAGCTGTGTTAGGACTTTTTTTTTGCGGGATGAACTGTTGTTTTAATTGGTACAACTTTGGCGTTTATAGGAATTTTTTATCGCCTTTTATTTCATTTTATGTGCTGTGGTATGAACAAAAATCTTAATAATGTGATTTTTTGTTTGTTTGTTTTTTACGGCGTTCAGCGTACGGGTTAATTAGAATGACAGATTTATAGGGCAGGTCATTACGCACGGGGCGATACCAAATCTGGGTACTTTATTTATTTTTGATCTTTTTTGGGGCGATTGCCGTTGTAAAGGGGAAAAAGGGCGGTGTACGTGTTTTTATTTTTATTTTTCGGGGGTTTGTTGTTTACATGTTTTTCACTTTTTTTACTTTTTTTTTTACTTTTTCACATTTTGTTTTTACTTTTCCCCACAGGGGATTTGAATGAGAGATCTTCAGATCCCTCATTCAACAGGAATCAGTTCATAGCTTGTGGCTGTGTACTGGTTCCTATGGCAACTGTCATTCATGATGCCGGGCCATGCCCACAGGGCACGGCCGGGCATTGTGACGTCACAGACAACCCGAAAGGCATTCTATGCCTTCCGTGCTGTCTGTCAGCACACAGCAGTCACACGATCGTGCGCTGCTGTTGTCGACAGAGACGCAGGAGGAGCGATCTCCTCCTGCGTTTTCCTTAGTTATTGCGACCCGATGGTCGCAATAATTAAGGGGTTAACCACCCCCCCATCCATCTCCGAGCGATCTCGGGTCGGGGCCGACGCTGCGGGATGTCAGCTGTAATATACAGCTAACATCCCACGTCGATCGCGCGAACTCTGCTTTAGAGTTCGCGCGAACCTCAGGACGTATGCATATGTCCAGGTGCGTTAACCCCCAAACGACCTGGACGTATGCATACGTCTAAGGTCGTTAAGGGGTTAATATACTTTGATACAGCACTTTGAACAGTCGGCTTCTTTAACAATTACCTTTTCTGGCTTTTCCTCCTTGTGGAGTGTGTCAATGATTACCTTCTGGACATCTGTCAAGTCAGCAGTCTTCCCCATAATTGTGTCACCTACTGAACCAGACTAAGGGACCTTTTAATATGCTTAGGTGTTTTGGGTTAATTATTCTAATTTGAGATAATTACTTTTCGGGTTTCCTTGGCTGTAAGCCATAAACATCAAAATTAACATAAATAAACACTTGAAAAAGTTGACTCTGTTTGTAATGACTCTGTATAATATATGAGTTTCACTTTTTTAATTGAATTACTGAAAGAAAAAAAACAACTTTTGGCTGGTATTCTAATTTATTGAGAAGCACCTGTATGTGTGATTCATTGCTGAAAATTTCCATCAGACACATATGACAATATTTCAAACTACCAATCATTCAACAGCGGTTTTAAAAATTGTACTTGTAAAACAAGCCTGAGGGCTGCCTACGTTAAAATGTAGCTACAGGGAAGGAATAGATGTCTGTCAGAGGCAGCTGGACTCCTCATAGAGATGGAAATGTGGTTTATTATCTATGCTTCTCGGATCACCTCTTAGCGAGCGATATGTATGTTATATAGTAAACAGATGTCGATAAGTACTGAGGCTGCTGGGTCTAGGCAGATAAACATTTACTTTATAATGTTGGAAAGTAGACTATATTAGTGCCTGCAACTGGTGCTCATACACACAGTCGAGTCCTATTATTATGAGCACTTCCTACTTTCAATGTCGGCCGTAAGTAGCTCATGAAGGACGTCATGTGTCAGGAGCTAGGTCGGTGGGTAGATAACGTGTGATAGGCTGTCTCCACACATATCCCTCATTGGTGAGATGATTAGCTTTTGGGCCAGTGGTAGCAGTATTTATGAAACTGTGCAATTTTTAAACTATTTGTATGCTGCAAAAGTGTATTGTGAGTAGACAAGTAGTACCATTGTGAATAAGTGATGAGGAAACTACTGAGTACCACATGCCATTGATATAAGGGCTGAACATTGGCTATGAAGGTGTGTAAGGATAGATTTATATGCTACAGTGGAGCTGCTCACTGCTAAAATGAACCGGGGGTTTACTTGACTTAAAACAATAGTTCAATGAACCCTAATGCATATGGGGCTCTGAAGCAGATGAGTGGTCACTGCATCTCTAGAAAAGAAGTTGCAATTTTTGCAGAGGTATTGGAATCCAACCTAAACTCTGATTGGCCATTGGTTTCCTTCTCCGGTGAGTTAGTTTTCTCCATCATCAAACAGATGGACGTAGGCCTGTCAGACGAGAAACATTAGGGAACAAATAATCTGCAACCATTGGTGGAAGAACACAAGCTGCAGAATGTTCTGGTCTGGGGAATTTTTTCGTAGCATTCTTTGGGCTCACTCATCCGTGTGGAAGACACTCTTAATTGATTTGGGTTTAAATCTATCCTTGTAAATCACGCACAATCATACATGCTGATTGTTTTCCATTGGGCAGATGGGATCTTCCAGCTATGTGACATGTCACATAGCTAGAAATGTCTCATTGGCTAGAAGTGCAAGTACTACCCTGGCCATCTAATGCCTAAGACTTCAACCCAACTGAGCATCTGTGGAACCAGCTTGATCATATTGTTACCTCTGTGTATTCTCCCCTAGGCATCCTTCAGTTGCTGTAGGATGTACTGTCATCAGCATGGCTACAGATGCCTATGAAACTTTCCAGGACCTTATAGAGTCACTCCCAGCTTATCTAGCTGTAGTCCGTGCTGCACAAAATGAAAAAAATTAAGAACTAAACACAAATGGTGGAGGGTGTCGTTTATATGTATGAGCTAGCCTTAGATATAACTGTTTACTGCTATATGACCGTATTATTTATACGTTCATTTATTGCTACCTTTACTGCTGCTTTCTGTCTTTAGGTGGTGGAGACTTATCTCATTTGGTATGGGGCCCTGTGAATTCCACTTACTCCATTGCCGGCATACCAGATGTTGACCCCTTGATAATCTTTCATGCTAGCCACATGCAAAGCTACACACTTAGACACACACATATATATATTATATCTATCTATCTATCTATCTATCTATCTATCTATCTATCTATATATATATATATATATATATATATATTTATATATATATATATATATATATACATACAGCGCCGCCGATAGGGCAGTGCAACCGGTACTGCTCTACCGGGCCCGGGGCTCCACCCCCTTGCTTCACAGAGGCTATCTCTTAATTGTATTAATTGTATGCATGTCCGTGCAACACGCATACAATTAAGATGGACGGCGGGGCAGGGAGAGCGGTGCGCTCCCTGCCCCTGCCGTACATAGCTGGCAGGCGGCGCAATGTGAGTGACGTCATCGCGACGCCTGCCGAGCTTCCTGTCCTGCTGCTTTAGGCTTGGTGCCGGGAGCGGACGGAGACGCCGGGGGAGCGCGGCCAGGTAAGTAATTAGCTACAGGGGTGCCCTACAACTAAAGGAGGGTCCCTGCACTAAAGGATGGGGCCTTGCACTAAAGGAGGGGGCCCTGCACTAAAGGAGGGGGCCTGCATAAAGAGGTGCCCTGCACTAAAGGATGGGCCCTGCATAAGGAGGGGGCCTGCACTAAAGAGGTATCCTGCACTAATAGTAGGCCCTACAACTAAAGGATGGGGCCTACAACAAAAGGAGGGCTCAACCTATAGGAGGGGGGCCCTACAAACTAGAAGGAGGGGGCACTACCAAAATTAAAGGATGGGCCCTGCACTAAAGGAGGGGCCCTACAACTAAAGAAGGGGACTTTAAAACAACAGGTGGCCCAGGCTGCCTACACCGTGCCCTGAGCTACCTACGTCTCCCTAAGCCACTATAGATGGGGAGTTTGTACATGGGGGGAGGGGGCACTCCATTGGGAAAATGATGAAAAGTGGGGAGTCTCAGGTGCTTGTGTTGTACATTCTATAGGGACGAGTGGTGGACAAAGGAAGTCCACCACTCCGAATAGAGACCGAATAGAGAAGAAAAGAGAAAGTGAACGACTCATCAGACAAGACGTCACCTGTGAGGCCCTAAATGTAAGTAAACTATTTGCAAAGCACCTGGTATCCACCACTTTAGGGTTACTGTATGGAGAAAATGTTGGCCTTGAGGTAAGGGTTTATATTCAGTAACAGTATGGCGGTATTATTCAGTATTGTGATGTGGGAGATATTTGGTGATGAGGTGGTGGTATTATTAGGTGCTTGTATATTGTTGTTGTTTTGTGATATTGGCCTTGGTATGCTGATTTGGTCAGTAACACTATGGTGGTGCTAGTCAGCATATGGAAGTGATAGGTGGCGGTATTATTTAGTATTTGTATATTGTTGCTTGACAATATTGATCTGGGTCTACGGGTTTGGTCAGTAACATTATAGTGATGGTATTTGCTGGACCTCGTAGATGAACTGACCCACAAAATACAGATAAACTGTACCTTATATAATCCAGCAAGAACTAAATCCAAAAACAATGGCACAGTTCCTTTTTTTTTTTTTTTGTGACCCCCAGAAATAATTTTTTCTTTATCCAGGGTGGTGATGGTTGTGGGCTGGGAGATAGGTGGGGCTCTGTCGGGATGGCCGGGGATGGGGGTTGGGTCGGTCGGAGGGCGGAGCCAGGGACGGAGTGGAGGGAGGGCCCAAACGCTCCAGCTGTATGGGACCCCAAAATTTCTGATGGCGGCCCTGTATATATATATATATAGTATTATATATATATATATATTTATTATATAGATTATATATATATATTATATTATATATATATATGTATATATATGTATATGTGTGTGTTTGTATATGTCATCTATGTCTATATGTAAATGTCCTGAGCTTATTATCTGTTGCCAAGGTTGAAGGATCATTGATTGCTTCTTGTGTCCCATCTAATATATTGGACTTTTTCTCACTCTGCCTCACAAGTAAGGAAATTGGGAAATCAATCTGTGTAGCCTCGGGGTATACAGTCTCAGATATGTGCTGTCACGAAACATTGTGATTTTGGCATTTTTATGGAATAGCCTGCTTTTAATGTCTATCGCTTCCAGTGATTTATGCAGACAAGAGTTCAAATTGAACAGCTCACAAAAGTCTCTAAAGAAAATGTAGAAAAGGGTGGTATATATACAGTCACACCGCCAATCAAAAGTTTTGCCTCAATTTTGACATTAACACAGAAAGCATATTATGGTTTGGAATTGAATACAAGCTATTCCTACAGGTATCTCAGCCTTGGAGATTTATTTTAAACCTTCTGATTCTATGTAACCAGTGTTGGAACAGACTGCATTACAACACCCTCTAGACGAGAATTTGAACTGTTTTGATTTTCAAGATATAGCACATTCCTATCATTATGACAAAATAAAGGTGATTACCAAAAGAAGACAGACAGACAATTATAACCCTTAGGGGCCATTCACATGGCACAGTGCAAATACCGGTCAAAAATCCCGACCAGTATTTGTACTGTTTTGCGGCCGTACACACAGCAACAGGGGGACGGCTTTTCTCCGTGGTTTGCGGAGAGAAGCCCTCCCCCTTCGCATTAACATATTCATATTCCGCCTGAAAACCAGGCGGAAGAATGAACATGTTGAATGTTTTTTGGACGGCAGATTTTCCATTAATGGGAATCTGTCGCCAATTTTTTTTTTACTTTTTAAATCAAGACCCTGCTCCCTATTCTTTTCCTCTTAGTCGCATTTATTTGCTGATTGTAGAGTTCTCAATTCAGTCATCTAGATACAGGATGATTGTGGGGAAGACATTCTTGCTTGCACTGCTTTAACAGAAGTCAAAGAGATACTTTACAGCAGCTTCATGCACATAGGATTCTTAAGACAGTTTGTCATGATCATGCCAGAAAGTACCCCAGCTTTGAGTTCTGGTCGCCGGCCACGGCCGTTGCGACGTAAGCCGTGGTTTTTGACATAATGTTTACATTTGTGTTCACTAGTGTGAACTGGGTTTTCTTCCCTGCTATCCTGATTGATTCCTGGCCGACGCCTAGGCCAGGAATCTTCCAGCACTCCACGGGTTAACCTGGCTCCTTGATCCTGGTGATTGACAGCTCTACCTTCCTATCTGGTCTTCTGTTTCTTCCTCCTATTGCCTTTGTCCTTGGTTCTTCTGGAAGGTATTTAAGGGCTCTTCTGTCTCCTCTCTTTGCTGGTTATACTGGTCCTTTCCTGTCTTTTGCTCACCTACTCTATTCTGTGCCTCCCTGGTTACCGTACTCTGCTTGGATCACGTTTATTCTTCTGCCTTCTGACTTTGTACTGCGTTCCCGTTAGTTACCGACTTGGCTTGCTTGACGTTCCCATATTGTGTTTGTATTGTTTGTCTGCGTCTTGTGTCTTCCACGCTATTCAGTATAGTGCTCAGTCTTCTGGTTGGGGCCGACCTATTAAGGAGTCGGGCACCCCAAAAGGCAGGGACAGGGGTTGGGATCAGTGTCAGGGCCTCACGCTGTCTGTGTCTGTTCGTGCGCCCCTGACGGATCCCTTACACAGTTTATGTCCCATAGACTTATATAGGAGAGTTTTCACTGTGAAGGGAGGGAAGAGGGGGAGCTGTGACATCTCCTCTTGTGACTGGTGGATTCTGTGTTATCTGTGCACAATGGTATCTCCTTTCAGTTTGACCCTGCTTTTTTGATAATTAGGACACTGCTGAAAAGCTCTCTAAATAGAACAGGAAGTGTCAGACAATTATTAGGCTCAGTGGCCAAAGTGAAAACTGCAGGACTTAAGAATTATTAAAAAAATACTGAAAGTGATATGGAAAATAAAAAAAAAAAAAAAATCCTAAAAATTGTGTTAAACATAAAAATGTGAGTTAAACAATAAGTCATTTTTTGATTACACATTCCCTTTAAGGTCCATTTTAACCCCTTAAAGACCCAGCCAGTTTTGGCCTTACTGACACAGCCCTATTTTTTAAATCTGACGTGTCACTTTATGTGAGAATAACTTTTTGACACTTTTACCTATCCATGTGATTCAGAGATTGTTTTCTCATGACACATTGTGCTTTAAGTTAGTAAGAAAATTTTATCCATACAATCCGTGTTTGTTTGTGAAGAATATCAAAATTTCATGAAAATTTGGAAAAATTTGTGATTTTGAAAGTTCCAAAATTTCTGCGTGCAAGACAGATAATTGTTCCCCACAAAAGAGTTTATAACTAGCATCTACCATATGTCCACTATAGGTTGGCATCATTTTTTAAATGTCCTTTTTTATGACATTAGAGGGCTTAGAAACTTAGTAGTAATTTCTCACATTTTCAAGAAAATTTGCAATATACATTTTTTTAGGGACCAGTCCAGTTCTGACATGGCTTTGAGGGGCCTGTATGTTAGATACCCCCATCAATGACACCTTCTAAGAACCTAGACCCCTTAAAGTATTTACAACAGTGTTTAAGAAGTTTGATAACCCTTTAGGTATTTCACAGAAATTAAAGCAAAGTGGAGGTGAAATTTTGAAATTTTTGCAGATTTTCAATATTTATCCATTATTCACTGGAATACGGTAAATGTGACTAGGTAAATGCAACTTAATATAATTTCCCCCAGGTCTGCCGTTTTTAGAGATATCCCATATGTGGCCCTAGTGCATTATTTGGCTCACCCATAAGCCCCAGAATAGGAGGAGCACCTACTGGACTCTGGGGTCTCATTTTCAATGCGATTTTATTTAGGCGCCATTGCAGGTTTGAGGACGCCCATGGTGCTAAAACTTAATAAACACCCCTAAAAAGCCCTCGTATTGGAAACTACACCCCTTAAGGTATATATACAGGTGTGTAGTGAGTATATCGACCCCACAGGTGATTCACAATTTTTTTTTAGCATTAGGCTGTGAAAATTAAAAACATTTTTTTCCCAATAATCTGTAATTTTAGCTTAAAATGTTTACAAGGAATCCTGGAAAAAAGAAGCCCAAAACTTTGTTAAGCAATTTCTTCCAAGTTCGGCAATACCCTACATGTGGGTGTAATCTTCTGTTTAGGCGCATGGCAGGGCATAAAAGGGAGGGAGCACTATTTGGCTTTTGGAACGCAGATTTTGGTGGGTGCCATGTCGCATTTGCAAAGTTCCCAAAGTACCAGAACAGGTGAAACCTTCCAGAAGTCGCCCCATTTTAGATTCAACACCCCTCAGGGATCTCATGTAGGGGTGTATTGTGCATAGGGCCATGAAAATGCAGGGGAAAAACGCAATTCCACCATTGTTTTTTGGGGCTTCAATTTTACAGCGTTCGCAGTGCAGTGTAAATGATGTGATAACTTTATTATGGGGGTCGGTACAATTGCAATGGTATAAATTTTATATAGTTTTTTTATGTTTTATTACTTTTACACAATAGAAATAGGTCTATAAAAAATAGCGTTTTTATGTTGTCCTATTCTGACAGCCATAACTTTTTATTTTGCTGTGTGCAGAGCTGTGTAGGGCCTTGTTTTTTTGTGGGTGAATTGATGCTTTTATTGGTACCATTATGGGGTGCATACAACACTTTTTTCACTTATTATTAATGTTTTTGTGAGGCGTTTTGAACAAAATACAGCAATCCTGGTAGTGATTTTTATTTTTATTTTTTATGGCGGTCGATAAGATTACCGCAATACCCAATTTTATTTTTTTTATTTTTTACTGCTTTTATACAATAAAAACACTTTTATTCAAACAGGAAAACACATTTTTGAATCGCCATAGTCTGAGAGCCATAACTTTTTTATTTTTCTGTGTATGGAGCTGTGTACAGGCTTGTTTTTTGCGGGAGGAGTTGACATTTTTATTGGTATCATTATTGGGGGGACAAGACTTTTTGATCAGTTTTAAATCCGTTTTGTGGAATGCAGAGTGAAGAAAATGCTGCAATCCTAGTAGTGTTTTTTTATTTTTATTTTTAACAGCGCTCACTGTGCAGTATCCGTAGTAAGTTCGCTTTACTCTGTGGGTCGATACGATTATGGTGATGCCCAATTTATAGTTTTTTTTATGTTGAAGCACTTTAAAAAAAAATATGTTTTAGTGTGTAAAAGAATATTTATGCATTGCTATCTTCTGAGAGACATAAATTTTTTATTTTTCCATATACGGAAGTGTGTTAGGACTTTTTTTTGCGGGGTGAACTGACGTTTTAATTGGTACAACGTTGGCGTTTATAGGAGTTTTTGATCGCTTTTATTCCATTTTATGTGCTGCAGGATGAACAAAAATCTTAATTCTGTGGTTTTTTTTTTTTTTTTTTTACGGCGTTCAGCATACGGCTAAATTAACATGACAGATTTATAGGGAAGGTCGTTACGCACGGCGATACCAAATATGGGTACTTTATTTATTTTTGATCTTTTTTGAGGCGATTGCCGTTTGTAAAGGGGTAAGGGCGGTGTACTTGTTTTTATTTTATTTTTCGTGTTTGTGTTTTACTTGTTTTTCACTTTTTTTTACTTTTTTTAACTTTTCAAATTTTTTTTTTACTTTTCCCCATAGGGAATTTGAATGAGAGATCTTCAGTCTGTCAGCACACAGCAGCCGCACGATCATGCGCTGCTGTCGCCGACAGAGACGCAGGAAGAGCGATCTCCTCCTGCGTCTTCCTTAGTTATTGCGACCCGATGGTCTCGATAATTAAGGGGTTAACTGCCCCCCCTTCCCCGGAGTGATCTCGGGTCGGGGCCAACGCAGCGGGATGTCAGCTGTAATATACAGCTGACACCCCGCGCTGATCGCGCGAACTCTGCTTTAGAGTTCGCGCGATCCTCAGGACGTATGCATACGTCCAGGGGCGTGAACCCCCAAACGACTTGGACGCATGCATACGTCCTAGGTCGTTAAGGGATTAAAAGCTGACGGTTTACAGACGGTTTTCAAAAACGAAAACCGCCTCTTAAACTGGGTGAAAACCCATGCAGTTGGGACATTCCCTTCAGAAGTGTAGGCCTCTGCTTCAGAGAAATTACCAAGAAAGCCAAGGTGGCAGTCAGTGCAGCTTTCTATAACATCAAAAGGCACTTGGAAACCGAAGGAAAATCTGGTAAGACAGACCAAACCCCAACATTAAATCAGATGACAAGTATTTTAGAGTCAACAGTTTGCGTTATCAGGGCCTCACAGGTCAAAATTTTCAAGCACAGCTTACCGCTGCAAAAAGTAAATATGTTTCTATTTCAACTGTGAAGAAAAGACTTCTATCTGCAGGTCTGACAGGTCGAATATCAGTAAGAAAGCCACTAAGAATGCAAATTAAAAAAAGACTTGCCTGAGCCAAGCAGCCCATCCAATGGGCTACTGAAGAGTGGAAGAACATCTTTTGGACTGATGAATCAAAACTTGTCATCTTTGGTACATCACACAGGGTCTTTGTATGTTGTCGTGTAGGTGAAAGAATGGTTCCTCATTGTGTTTCACCAACTATCAAACGTGAAACAGGAAGCGTAATGGTCTGCTTGATCCAGAGATGGAAACTTGCGTAGGGTAACTGGCACACTAGACAAAAAGGGTGACCACAGTATTTTGATGAGCTAGGCAATAGCCTCTGGTGTATACCTAGTAGGTCAGGGGGTGATATTACAACACAATGATCCAAAACATACTTTTAGGTTATGACAGAACAAAACCTGTCACATAGATTATGCCCCCTTTGCAGAGGACAGCACAAGCAAGTCTCACACAAGCTTTTTCCAGCGCTGAGTCCCTTATTCTGTAAGATGCAGCAGTTTTAGAGTAATTAATGCTCCAATCTGTCAGTTTGCAGCCAGAAAAGAGTCTAGCTTATTCATGAGCAGGTGTTAGCCCCACCCACCTGACAGTTATTTACATATTTCTACCTCTTCAAAGTAATAGGGTAATCAGTTGTGAGGTGGGTGGGGCTAGCCTCGGGTGGGCAGGTCATGAATTAAATGGACTCTTAATGAAAAGCTGGACTCTTTTCATGACTCTTTATGTCTGAAAACTGCCAGATTTGAGCATTAAATACTTTAAAACTACATAATCTTACACAATAAGGCACACAGCACTGGAAACAGCATGTCTGTCACTAGCTTGTGCTGTCCTCAGCAAGGGTGGCATAACCTATGTGACAGGTTCCCTTTAAGAAGACAAGATGAAGCTGGTAGGGTACAAAGAATGAAAGACCTGCACTGTCTCCACTCTCCAGATGTAATCCCCATTGAGCTTGTATGGAATTAAAGGGGTTTTATCATTACAAAGATCATGTCTTAGATTATGGGGACAGTAAAAATAAGCACTTTTGTAATTGGGTTGCATTACCTCTGTCACTTGGTTTAGCAGATATGAGCATCTCTTTAAATCTGTCTTCTATTTCGGCTGTTGCGGGTCAGAACGCCCCCTGGTCGATTTTTGGCACCTAGACACGCCCCCTGCACTGGATTGGCTGGCTGACATTTCATTCAGCCTGTTGGGATACGCCCCCAGACAGGAAACCCAGGACACGCCTGCGCTGTTTTTGGGCTGCTGCACACTCTGGTTTACTCCCCTCTGAGCTGTTAAATCGATAGTGAAAACCAAGGTTTGCTGCCTCTAGTACATCTCCCAGCTTTAGGGTCAATTTTTTGGGGCAATTACTGCCTGTTTTAAGGGGGCTTTTGCCAAGAGGTTGATTCACCTCCTCACAGATCCAGTCTTAAGCTGCTATTTGGAAAGAGGCGTTTGTTCCTCAGATCAAATGCAAGCCACCGCTCTTATGGCTTCATCACCTGTAGTTATAACATAAGGTTTCAACACTATGTCTGTATAAGTTGCTTGTGTGGTGCAGAGCTTGGTGATAGCCCTCCAAGAAGAGGTTGGGAGTTCAAGCCCATTAGTATTTTTTTTTTTTTTTCTTTAAAATTTGTACACATATGTAAAGATATGAAAAATATTGTGTAGACATCTATAATTTTATTCATATATAAACACAAAGCTCCCCATTATAGTGTCCCATTGTCACAGTAGTCACACCAAGCACTTCAACATACGTGATTACAATGCATTATTCTGGGGGGATGAGAAAATGATATAGGGGAGCCCTGTATGTGTATTTTATATCATTATAGAGTTTAACAAATATATTTTTAGGTCTCTCTACATATGTGTAGAATTTGGGGGGGGGGGAAAAAATTAAAACCCTGTAGGGACTAGAACCCCAAAAATCCCTGCTTTGTAAAAGCAATAGTCTATCACTGCTCACTGCTCTACCTCTGCACCATGAGCCCATGTCAATTACAGGCTGAGTAGGGCCTTCTCCCCCCCATTGTTTTCACTCACGTCATTGACAGCAAGCAGAGATCTTTACTTGAAGCTGACATTTGTAGATGAGTAAAGATCTCTGCCTGTTTGTCAGTTACAATTTGGATGAAACCCCACTAGAAGTAACAGCTGCTGTCTTTCAGTTGTGTGTAAACTAAGACATAGGGACAGGTGCTTGCTGGGTTTGGAGCCTCAAGGCTGCGAAATAAGAAGCAAGCAGGAGGCTACAGAACTGTTATATCCAGACAACCTTCTGCATTCCCTGCTTTAAACAAAATGATGATGTCACAGTTCTTCAGTGAGGGGAGACACGCCTCCTGGGAGGAGAGACACGCCTGCTGACAGGAGAGACACCCCATGGATTTAAAAACTCAATCTAGAAAATTAGCTGAACAGCACGAGCAGCTCAAACTATAACACCCCTTTAAGTGAATAGAAGGGTGAAAGCAAAGCAGCCTCCAAATGCAGCTCATGTGTGGGAACTTCTGCAACAATGTCAGAAAGAAATTTCTGAGCAATATCTGAATGCAATTGTAGAAAGAATGCCTCAATTGTGTAAAGCTGTTATATCAAATAAAGGTGGCTACTTTAAAGAGTCAGAAACCTAGATTTAGATATATTTAGATTTAGTATATTTAAAACAAT
This sequence comes from Phyllomedusa bahiana, assembly GCA_025379985.1. Classification (NCBI taxonomy): domain Eukaryota; kingdom Metazoa; phylum Chordata; class Amphibia; order Anura; family Hylidae; genus Phyllomedusa; species Phyllomedusa bahiana. The sequence continues at coordinate 24,322 of JAODAL010020507.1, forward strand.
AAGCTGTATCAATATTCATAAAAACTGAAAAAACAGAGGTGTTCTAAAACTTTTGACTGGTAGTGTATATACAGTGTATACGGCATACAGTAATGCAAATTAAGAATGCTTTAAAAATAGATATGTTCATTTATTTTTATCAATTAACAAAATGTAAAGGGATTGAACTAAAGAGAAATCAACATTAAATCAATATTTGGTGTGGCCAGTTCTCCTGGGTACTTGCAAACAGTTTCTGAAGAAACTAACCACGGATCTTCTGTAGATGTCAGCTTGCTCAAGTCCTGTCTCTTCATATAATCCCAGATAGACTCAATGATGTTCAGATCAGGGCTATGTGGGAATATTTTATCAGTTCCAGGCCTCCAAATGCAAACTGTTGTCACACCAAATAGTGATTTGATTTAGATCTTTCTTTTCCTCATTTACTTTGCATCTTATTTATTAACCCCTTCATGACCCGGGGTTTTTTTTTGTGACACGTTCGTTTTTCCTTCCTCGCCTCCTGAAAGCCATAACTTTTTTATTTTTCCACCTATATAGACACATGAGGGCTTTTATTTTGCGGGACAAGATGTACTTTTAATGATGTTATTCACTATACTAAAAGAATATACTGGGAACCGCAAAAAAAATTCCAAGTGGGACAAATTGTGAAAAAAAAAACGTATTTTGTCATGTTTCTGGGTGATTTGCTTTTACGGGTTCAATCTTCGGTAAATATAATGTGTTATCTGTATTTTTACATGTTTTTTATGCATCCGGCATACCAAACATGTGGGTTTCCGTTATGTTTTGGTAACGGTAAAAAAAAATTCCAAACATTTTCTATTTTTGACATTTGCGGGCCCGTTTGTGCGACCAATAACTTTTTTGTTTCTAACACCTACCCGGGGCGTAGGGGTTTTTAGGGCGGCTTTTTTTTTTTGGAATGCATGCAACTTTTTTGATCATTTTTAGTCCATTTTTTGAGTGACTTAAAATTACCAAAAAACGCAATTTTGGCGTTTAGAATTTTTTTTTCTCTACGGTGTTCAGCGTACGGGATAAATGATGTTATATTTTTATAGACCAGACTTTTTCGGAGCGGCATACCAAATATGTGTAACTTTTTTATTTTTTTAATGATTTTATTTGTAAATTTGGGAAAGAGGGGTGATTTGAACTTTTAATACTTTTTTTTTTGTAATTTAAAACTTTATTTTTTTTTTTTTTTACTGTAACATTTAGTCCCCCTATGGTGCTTGACCACTAGGGGGCGCGATTGTTAATACAACCTAATGCATTGCATAGGCAATTTCATTAGCGTGTTACAAAAATTTGGGGGTTTCCCCACTTCCTGTCTGCGGACGGAAATGGGCAAACCGGCCAGGGTAAGTGACACAAGGCTCCCCCCCATCCTCTCATGAATAGCCCGGCCATGCTTTGACGTGGGGTTGGGGTTATGATGGGCCTTTATAAACAGCCCAGCGGGCGGAGCCACCCGCCGGGGCTGTTATTGCCGGGTGTTAGCAGTAACAGTAGCAGTGCAGTATATATAATTGTTGATGTGTTCAATACCAATTTCACTTGCTCTGTAAGTATATTTCTAAAGATGCTACAGTGAAATTCTCACCAGATGTCAGTGAAAACTCATCCAATCAACACAGGCGAAGAAATCATATCAGATGTCTGTAAATTAAGTTATGTGTAATAATTAGAAATTACCCAGGTCTTTGTTTAATGTGTTTTCTTCAGTAACAGTATGGAGATAATATCTGATTCTGATATAGCAGTGTTGTTTTATAACTATACATGCTGTGGCGGTGCGACCTTAGAAGATCGCATTTCTCCGCCACTACAGGTTCTGCAGCAGCTGAGTTCCAAGGTATGGGTTACCAAGTTGCTGGCTGTCAGTGAGGAAGGCCAGCAGTCTGGCAAGGGTAACCAGGAGTTAATTATTCAGGTGGTAATTAAGAGAGTTGCTCAGCTGCTTGGCCAACTCAGAGGCCTATTAAATAGTCTGGTCTTCAGTGTACCAAGGGGGAGTGTGGCTCACAGTCAGTGGAGAACGTGTGCAGGCCTTGCCTAGGAGAGTATCCTGGGTGCTTTCCCCCTAGGCTTGAGAGAAGACAGGCCCAAGGACTAAATTGTACAGTGTGAGTACATGTTTGTGGGGCTGGGTAGTAGACCCAGACCACTGCTAGAGAGGGACTCTCTGTACGTTTAGTTAGTGGCTGGACGGCCTAGGATTTATTTTGTTTGCTGTATATGTTTTGCTGTGTTAAAGAATAAAGCTGGCAGACTTAAAGAGAAAACCTGTTCGACTGTATTCCGTTACCAAAGCGGCGATCCCAGAGCAAGAGTGTCCCTCAGGGCAGGCCAAGATGGCGGCCGAACGCATGTGAACGCTTACATATGGTGGAGGTATGCAATGGGCACATCGACATCAGGACTAACACAGTAACTAAAGTGGCGCAAGAATTGGTGCATGTGTGGCACAATTGAATGGACACAAGAGTGCTGAACCAGTGGACTGTTTGAATTTTCTCACAGTGTTGAGGCTGAAGGGGTTATGTTAAAGGGCCAGCAGCCAAACCATTACTGCTTCTGAAAAGTGACTGTGCATTGGAAGCACTGGTTTGCTGATCCTGCAAAGCTGCATAGGATTGCTGCAACCGCTTTGAAAAGGGCCAGACCCCCCAGCACAGGGACTGTGTGTTTGCTGGAAAGAGACTGGTGCTGTCTGAACTTTTACCAGCTGGGGAAAGCATGGGTCGCAGGAAGCAACCAAAGTCCTGGAGGGGAGGGCAGGTCATGTGTGAGTTAGTGCACCCGGGACCACCCGACAAGCAGCACCAGATGACCCAAACCAACCAAATTCCTGGTGGGGAGGGCAGGTCCTGTGTGAGTTAGTACACCCCAGGACCTCCCAGCAAGCTGTACCTCCTTACCTTAACCAACCAAAGCCCAGGCGGGGCAATGGCAAGTCAAAAAGAGACCTGGATTCTGTTGTTGCCAGGAGCAACCCATCTCTTCCGCAGAAAGGGGCTCTCCCTTTTTTATTGTGTTTGGGCTACATCCCCACCCGCCTCTCCCTCTGCCTACCTCATATCACGTTCCTGCCCTGGATGCCCAAGTACGGGACATCAAGGCACTCTGGCAAGTCACACGACAGGCCCTTCGACGGGCCTCCACTCGCACCAAAGTCCAGGCCGACAGGTACTGGAGACCTCCGCCCATATTTAAGCCGGGTGATAGGGTTTGGTTATCTGCCAAGTATATTCGCTGCAAGGTGCCCAGTTAAAAGTTGGGCCCTAAGTATTTGGGCCCTTTTGTGGTACTTCAGCAACTAAACCCGGTGTCCTACAAGCTCCGCTTGCCTCCCACTCTGCATGTCCCGAACGCCTTCTATGTCTCTCTCCTCAAGCCTGTGGTGCTGAATCGCTTCTCCCATGGATCTATCTCGCCTTCTTCCATGGCCGACTCTGATAACATCTTTGAGGTCAAGGAGGTGCTGGCGGAGAAGACAGTGAGGGGGAAGCGGTTCTTTCTTATTGACTGGAAAGGGTTCGGGCCGGAGGAGCGTTCGTGGGAACCTGAGGCCAACCTGTCTCCTGACCTCCTCTCTAGGTTCCGAAAAAAGAGGGGGAGACCTAAGGGATGGGGAAGTGGGGGGAGGGTACCGGGACCATCCCCCTGCTGCCCCTGGCGCTGGCTCACTTAACAGTCCACGCTCCTGTGTACGCTGATTCTGCCTGTCCCGGCCGCCGTGCGCGTACCCGCTGCCTAGGGTCTGGATTTAAAGGGCCAGCATCCCTGTAATTGGTCTATTGACGGGCGCTGGTTCTATTTAAGGGATACGCCCCCAGCACTCTCTGCCAGTTCGTTGGTGTGCGTTAGAGAGTCTTGAGTGTGATTACCGTTCCGTTTGATTACCCATGTACCAGTCCGTCCGCTACGTTTCCTGACCTTGCCTGTTCGCCGCCTGCCCTGACCTTCTGCCTGTCTCTGACCACGAACCTCTGCCGCCCGTCCTGACCTTCTGCCTGTCTCTGACTACGCTTCTGGTTACGATTCTGTACCACGCAGTACACCGGCCGCCATCGCAAGCATGTCACGTCAGGGGTAGCGACCTGGTGGCCTCACGCCGCAGCGTCCATCCCGCTTTGCGGCGGGCTCTGGTGAATACCGGGGGCCACTTAGACTCCGCTCCCTAGCATGGTTTACGCCATCATCGCTGCGGTGGTCCAGCGAATCCACCATACCCGTTACAATACCGTTATTTGTGATTACACTGATAATCACCAATCAATAGATCACACTTAATATTTTTATATCAAAAGAGCCAATCTTGCAAACATATTTTTTTTCCTTAGTTTTTGCTATAAAACCCTAGCACCATAGTCTGTGATTTGGTGGACGACTGTACCAAGTCAGAGTCATAAAGATTACTTTCTATCAATAGTTCACAGACAGCAACACAACATAAAAACACTGGAACTTGTAAAATCAACATAGATAAAGAAGTTGTCACCTTGTATTGATAAAGAAAAAACATATGAGCCTTTCAAGTATGTCTCTTATCTGTCAAAACTGGAATGCTAGCTTTCCTCAAGGCACTGTGTCAATCAACATTATTCGTTAGATATCTTTGAATTGCAGTAGCATTTTGTAATAGTTGAGTGGATTAAAAACGAATTGTACCTGCTTTTACTTGTCATCCTCCAGTAATACTCCCTCCTATCCACTTGTCATCCTCAAGTAATGGTCGCTCTAGATATTTCATTCATTCATTCCTTTCATTCCATTTTAGGAAGCAGTCTTTTGCCCTTCAGATATTCTTCTTTTTCAGTTGTCTCTTCTTTGATTTTAGATCATGTTTGAAAACTGATCCAGAAAACATAAAAACATATCAACAGCACTTGACACAGTCAAGTCACAGCTAAGACACAGTCAAACAGTGAATATACGAACTATTTCAAAATAATTTCTTCTACCTTTTGGATACATGAAAATTTGAGGTTCTTAGTGCACATTTTTTATCAAAACTTCGAGAGCCCATCCACCAAACGACAAAGTGACCTCAGTTCAGATGGGGAGCTACACTAACATCTTACCTTGCTTGGTGCCCTCTTAGGCTTCCATTATTTCAGGGCAAGAAGGTCCCAGCTACACTCTGCTCTGATTAAAAATGTTGTAAGTGGATGGGTGGACGACCAAAATTAAGACAGTCACTCCTCCATGCAAACAATAAAAAAAAAAAAAAAAAGAAAATTACATAGGTGCACACTAATGTGTATCTGAGTCTTTTATGCCCTGAAAGTATGGAGGCCTGATAAGTTACCAGGCGAGGTGAGCATGGTATAGTGTACTTCACCATCTGAACAAGACCGGGCCAGATACGGAGCGGAGTGTAGGGGGAGGTACCCCCCCCACATGACCCGGTGTGCTGCAATTGACCGTGGGCTGTGGGAGGCGGGAGCTGGGGGGAGGGCTTTCTAAGCCCTCCTTACGGAGGCTGGAAGCAGACGCACCTGGGCAGATGACAAGTCCCACCGCCTCTCCCTTTGACATGTGCTGGGATTAGTGGTTTATGTTATGTTGGAGTGTCTGGCAGTCGTTTGGTGTTATGGTAGCCGATGGGCGGTTGGGGTCCTTGGAGCTGGATAAATGATGGGGGGAGTTATAGACAGTTATGACTCTCCAATCACATGGTGGTACATGTGGTTGGTCTGGCGAAGGTGGGGCTCTTTCAGGGTGGGGTCCCTGAGAGCGAGGTGACATATCAGCCACCAGGGGTGGCTGTTGGTGCCCTCGTGCTGGGGGTGACAGCTGAGGGTAATGACAATAGAAATCGGTGTCACCAGACCATGTGGGTGGCTCCAAGGACCTCAGTCCCATCTGTTCAATGCGTTATGGTTGGTGGTTGGTTGAATATGGTTACTTGGGTTGGCTGTTTGCATAATTTGCACAAATATTTATACATGTTTTGTATGTTGTTAATAAAATGGCTGCTGTAGCCATTTATTCCAACCTCAGTGTATGGTGTTTTATTAAGGGAACGTCTAGAAGGGGAAGGGGTGATTGGACTTCGAACCGGGGGAGGGAGTATTGTCATAAGTTGGCAGTTTACAGGGTCATGACGTCACCTTGTTGTTGGTAGATAGGCCCTCACAGTTTTAATAAACTCAAATTTTTCCAAAAAGTAGCAGAGATACATTTTTAAATAGTTCATATATTGCTTGTTTGGTTGTTTTTTAGCATTTGTAGAGGGCTGCTGGTTGGTTTTTGTGTTTGCATTGTTTGTGGCCACATCAGTGTGCACCTAAATTATTTTATTGATCATTTTTGTTCTGTTTTTTGGGGGATTGTAAACTGATTTTGTTACTGATCATCAATACCCTGCAAAGAACTTGGCTTCTAATCTGACCATTGAAGACTTTGCTTATGCCTCTATTCACACATGTATTTATTCAGTACTTAAAAACTTTATGATAGACCCTCTAAATTTGATGATGGGGGTCTGAACCCAGAGACCCTCCTGATCAGCAAAATGTTAATATAGGCATACTAACAGTGCCAGGTACTGAAGCTCCACTGTCTTCCAGAGAACAGCAGTGATCCATGTAGGGTACCGTATCTGCAGAAGGCACAAACTGGAGATTGAGTTTACAAGCAAAAGAGGCGGCAACTGGCAGATATCGAAGCTTCACCTGTACGGTGCTATAAGGGTGAAGCCTCAGCATCCATTAGTTGCCATGTGACCTCGTCTGCCCCTGCCTCGCAAAAGGTACTTTGTTGTTGGAGCTGCACCAAACAGTTCCTCTCTTTCACATTGTATAGATAATTTAAATAAAGGTTGGATAACCTTTATGCAGTGAGTAAACACAAATGAAAGTTGTGCGTAAATGACTAGAGTGTACATGTTTTCACAGGGACCTCCAGAGAGAATACACAGATGGGGGATAGACAAACAGCACACCCTAGCACCACGGCTGTCCCTGCCTGCTTGCTGACTCGATCCTAAGCAGTTGGTGACAACTGGGTGACAGTCCCTACCCTGAAAATGTGCAAACACTGAACAGACAAGACAGACAAATACAATGAAGAAAGGTCATGCAAAAATGGGTCAGAACCAGAGAAAGCAGAAAAGGTACAGAATCGGCAGGCAATAAACATGTCAAGGAGACGGGCCCAAAGTCAGAAAACCAAACCATATACCAAGCACACCAGCTCAAGCATGGCTATATCCGGCAATGCCGCTGAGCAGAAGTGGTCTACTTGAGGGACGTCAGAGTCCCAGTCAAGGCAGTGATTGGACCGGCCCTGTGACACTCAGACCACACAGAATGCATACAGGTGAGTGGTGCAGGCAGCCGTCACTCATTACCCAGAATGATCTGCAGCCCTGTCCTCGGGCCCACAGAGAACCAGACAGGTGTGGCAAGGCTGTCAATCACATCCAGTCAGAACGTGTTCAGACAGTGTAGAGAACATGCACAATAGAGGTATTAATCATGGCCAAATGTGCAGTCTCTGTCACACCTTAAAGACCAAAGACTGCACTACAGCCTGAACAGCCACGGTCATCACAGTCCTAATGAAAGTTCACGTCTTGATGAAAAATGTCATGATCTAGTGTCTGTTATTAATGAACACAGGGATATTTTGAAGTGACTTGTGTCTTCCTAATCAATCATTAGGGGACGATGAGAGTATCTGGTAATAAAAGTAAAAAGAGAAAAAGGAAGTTGCCACACTCCAAATAGTGACAGGGATTGGTACTTATATTGTTTATATTGTGCTTAGTGGGACACCACTAAACATGATATAAACAAAAATAGCTGTGGTGGAAAAGGGTTACAAAGTTATTTGCACCTTTACATGTTACTGCATGTTTCTCATTTCAAACATAGGGTGCCATGTATGATTCCTGGCGCTGTCAGGCCAGTTCTAAATAGCTTTAACCCCTTACAGACATTTGACGTACCCATACGTCAAGGTCGGGTAGGGGTTCCCGCAAATTGACATATGGGTACGTCATGGCGATCTTGCACGCTCACAAGCGGAGCATGCAAGATCGCGGCATGGAACCACCGGTATATTACCGCTGGCATCATGCCGCATCCCCCACAGCCGGAGTGAGCTCCGGCTGCGGGGGATTAACCCTTCGATGTCGCGACATTGTGGTCATGACATCTCAGCTGCATGCAGCAGGAGTGAGCTCCTACTGCCCCCTTTGCGCCGCTACTGGTCTCCTTACCAGACAGCCCGGACGCTGAATGGCAAAAAAGCAGATTTAAAAGCCATCATAAAGTCTTGTCCCCCCAAAAATGATACCAATAAAAATGTCAACTCATCCCGCAAAAAAAAATTCCCTACATAGCTCCATAAACAGAAAAATAAAAAAGTTATGGCTCTCAGCCTATGGCGATGCAAAAACGTGTTTTCCTTTTCGAATAAAAGTGTTTTTATTGTGTAAAAGCAGTAAAACATTAAAAAAATATACAAATTTGGTATCGCTGTAATCGTATCAACATACCGCACAGTGACCGCTGTAAAAAATAAAGATTAAAAACACTACCAGGATTGCTGTATTTTGTTCAAAATGCATCACATAAACCTTAATAAAAAGTAATCAAAGCACCACATGCACCCCGTAATGGTACCAATAAAAACATCAACTCATCTCCCAAAAAACAAGCCCACAATCAGCTCCGTATACAAAAATTAAAAAAGCTATGGTTGTCAGAATAGGACAACATAAAAAGGCAACTTTTTATAAACTCACTTCTAGTGTGTAAAAGTGTTAAAACATAAAAAACTATATAAAATTTATATATTGCAATTGTGCCTACCCCCATAGTAAAGTTATCCCGTCATTTATCCCGTATGGCGAATACTGTAAAAATGAAGCCCAAAAACAATGGTGGAACTGCGTTTTTTTCCCCCCATTTTCATGGCCCAATGCTAAAAAAAAATACGAAACACCTGTGCACCCAAAATTCACAATACACCCCTAAATGATATCCCTGAGGGGTGTTGAATCCAAAATAGGGCAACTTCTGGAAGGTTTTACCTCCTCTGGTACTTTCGGGGCTTTGTAAATGAGACATGGGCCCACCAAAATCTGTGCTCCAAAAGCCAAATAACACTCCCTCCCTTGTACACCCTGCCATGCGCCCAAACAGCAGTTTACACCCATATGTAGGGTATTGCCGAACTTGGAAGAAATTGTGTAACACAATTTGGGTTTTTTTTTTCCATGATTCCTTGTAAAAATTAAACATTTTCAGCTAAAATTGCAGATTATTGGAAACATTTTTTATTTTATTTTCAGAGCCGAACGCTAAAAAATTTGTGAAACACCTGGGGGGCCGATATACTCACTGCACCTCTGGATATATTCCGTAAGGGGTGTAATTTCCAATATGGGGTCTTTTTAGGGGAGTTTATTAGGTTTTGGCACCTTAGGGTGTCCGCAAACCTGAAATGGTGTCTAAATAAAATTGTAATGAAAATGAGACCCCAGAGGGGTCTGAGGCTTGTGGTTGAGCCAAATAGCGCACTAGGTCCACATATGGGATATCTCTGAAAACGTCAGAATCTGTTGAATCGATATTAAGCTGCATTTCCATGGTCACATATACTGTGTTCCAGTGAATAATGAATAAAAATTGAAAATTTTCAAAAAAAGTGAGATTTTGAAATTTCACCTCCACTTTGATTTAAATTCTGTGAAATATCTAAAGGGTCAACAAACTTCTTAAATGCTTTTTTAAATACTTTAAGTGGTGTAGTTTCTTAGATGGGGTCAGTTATTGGGGTATCTAACATACAGGCCACTCAAAGCCACGTCACAACTGGACTGGTCCCTAAGAAAATGTGAAAAATTGCTACTATATTTCTAAGCCCCTTAATGTGGTAAAAAAAAAAAAATTATACCAGCCTACAGTAGACATGGTAGATGCTAGTTATCAACTATTTTGAGAGGAATAACTATCTGTCTTAAACGCAGAAATTTTTGAACTTTGAAAATTGCTAATTTTTTTGCAAATTTTCATGATATTTTGATATTTTTAAACAAGGACTTTTTGGACCAAAATGTATTACTAACTTAAAGCACAATGTGTCACGAGAAAGCAATCTCTGAATCACTTGGATAGGTAAAAGTGTCAAAAAGTTATTCTCATATAAAGTGACACATGTCAGATTTTAAAACCAGGGCTCTGTCAGAGAGGCCAAAACTGGCTCCGGCGGTAAGGGGTTAAGGCAGTGTAGAATGCGCCAGAGTGAACCTGTTCTTCTCCAGGTCATACATACAAGCGCATTGTAGTGCCAATACGACAAGTCTGGCTCAGACAGACACCTTTAACCTGGTATGGCTGTTCTAACCGTTTTGCGCCTAGGTTTGGTGTCAAAGAATTATAAATGTGTCTGCTTCTATGAATGTGATGCAACATGCCCCCCAGAACGCCCCTAATCTTTGGCGCATTCAAAAGTGTCTTTAGCGCATTACATAGGCACTTATCGCGCCAAAGTTTGGAGTGCGCGTGTTCATACATTCTTTTTGGCTCAAAGTACACCAGAAAACTGTAATAGCCCCGTTCATACATGTCGCCCATGGTTTCTATTTTAAAGGGGTTTTACCACTTCACAAAGTCCCTCTCTGAGGCCAGTTCGTAGCAAGTTATGAGCTGGCTTTAGAGAACTGGGAAATGGCCACAATTTGTTCTGTTCTCCCCATTCTTTTCTATGGATGTTCTGAATACAAGTGTGCAAGCGTGCTTGGCTATAATCAGAACTCCCATAGACATGAATGGGGGAGAGTTCCGCAAGTGCATTCACTGAGCCTGGCTCATTGCTCACTTTGCAAAGTGGTAAAGGAAACCCAAATTAAATCATAATAGCTTATGAATATTATTGCATATATTATTCCAATATAAAATTTGTGAAAAAGCAATAGTCCTCTGGACCTAAATAACTGGTTACTCTACCTGTAGTAGCAATGCTAACAATGAGACCATGCACATAATCCTACACTATTCTTTTACATTACTGTTCTTTCTGAATCTGAGGAAATTCCATGAAAGATGGAAAGTCTGGAAAGGGTTAGAAAATTACAGTATTTCATAGATTCTTGGATGCAGTAGTTGGTTATAGGATCTTTAGCAGACATTTAAGTTCATTCCATACCATATAACTTCTAGACTATTAGATTCTATTACCATTCACACTTCTGTCAAAGTCTTAATCTGAAAACATCCTAAAATATTGCAGTTTTTACAAAAGTTTCTAGAAGAGACATAAGCAAATATTATCCTGTTTCTTGCAGCTCATTAGTCTACTTTTCTGTATAGATTGGGAGAGAATGAGCAGGGGCTTCATAGGAAATTCTTCATGTCCAAACGGATTGATGGTTTTCCTGCATTTTTGCATAGATTATCAGGACTTAAATTAAAAAGTGAAAAACCTACCATTTCTTGATCTCTGAACAACAGAATGGGTTTAGTGTCTTTACCAAACTGGACCTAAGAGGGGCTTAAAACATAATATGAATTTGGTTAAGTATGTGAAAAGATAAGATACGAAAATACTTTAAGGCTTCAAAGTGTTATCTAGTTTAGATAACCCATTTTCAAATACCTGGGCAATCTGGGCTAATACAATACAACAATCAGCAGATTTGGCTACCAGTACCATCTCTACGAAGATGACACTCAACTATATATCTCCTCCCGGGACATCACTCCCACCATGCTACAAAACACCAGTGATTGTCTGTCTGCTATCTCTGACATCATGTCCTCTGTATCTCAAACCAAACCTCACTAAAACTAAACTTCTAGTCACCCCACCATCTACTAACGGACCTTACCCTGCCATTTCGGTCTCAGTGTGTGGCACCACCATAACTCTTAGGCAGCAGGCCCGCTGTCTTGGGGTTATACTAGATACTCCGATCTGTCTTTTTTTAACCCCCTATATCTAATCCCTAGCCCGGTCCTGTCACCTGCACCTCAAGAACATCTTCAGAATCCGTCCTTTTCTCACTGTGAAAACAACTCAAACTCTCATTGTTGCTCTTATTCTTTCTCATCTTGACTACTGCAACTCCCTGCTTATCGGTCTCCCTCTCTGTAAACTCTCCCCTCTCCAATCTTTCCTGAATGCAGCAGCCAGGCTTGTCTTTCTTTCCAGCCGCTACACTGATGCCTCTACCCTGTGTCAGTCACTGCACTGGTTGCCCATTCAGTACAGGATACAATATAAACTCATCACTCGCCCATCAAGCTTTCCACAGCGCTGCACCCCCCTACATCTCCTCCCTCATCTGTCTACCACCCTACCCGCTCTCTCCGCTATGCTGATGATATCAAATTACATTCCTCAATCATCCGAACCTCCCATGCACGTCTCCAAGACTTCACACGTGCAGCACCAGTTCTTTGGAACATGCTACCGCGGGCGATCAATCACACTCAGAACTCTAATAGCTTTAAGAGGGCCCTGAGAATACATCTTTTCACTCTGGCCTACCAAGATCCCTAATGCCTAACCCCCTCCCCCTCCACCCTCACCCGCCAGCGCACTCATTTTTGGCACTTAACTGTATATAGATGTACTGTCTCGGTGGTAGGTCCATCGGAATTCTACAACAAAAAAAAACATATTTATGTCACATGGCTGGACCATTGTAAATCTAGCACTTCTTACCCTTCGTCTCTCCTGTACACCCTAATAGATTGTAAGCTCTTGCGAGCAGGGCCCTCTCACCTTGTGTCTCATCTGTAAGTATCTTTTCATTGTGCAGTGTATGTTTTTTTTTTGTCTGCACCTACACCCTCCAAATTGTAAAGTGCTACGGAATATGTTGGCGCTATATAAATAAAGATTATTATTAATACAAGGGGGTCTCTTATACAGGACACCACCTTCAGTTAGTCAGAGTGTAAAGCAGTTACAGAAGGAAACTAAGGCCTTTTAAAGAGGACCTCGACATCTCCTGACAGGTCTATTTTAATAAATACCTGCGTTCCCTATGAAATAACAATTCTGGAGCATCTTCGCTTGTAACTCTGTGTTGTGCTGTTCCTCTGTTATTCCTTCTGCAACATATTCTGTAGCTGTCACATGGTCAACCATCCCTTTTCAGAGGGGTGTGTCCCTACACATCCTGGCTCTGTCAATACTGATTGGACAATGTCAGACTGTGCAGGGTTGCATCCTCTAGTTGGTTATTCCCAACTGACAGATTTAGTAAAACATATCTATAAGGAATAGTAGTGGAACATCATAGCACACAGTTATAAGAGAAGATGCTCCAGAATTGTTATTTCACAGAACATGATATTAACAAACACATAAAATCCAATAGAGGTCACTGGTCCTTTTTATTTAGTTTTCTAACAAAATGAGTTGCAAGTAAATATAATTTTAAATAATGTAGTAATGTTGTTATACACTTATTTAGGGGAGAACAAAATGTAGTTACATTTTCAGGGAGCAAGATACTTAAAGGAGTTGGTCTCCTACCTATTTTCAAAGATGCAGAATGAAATATCCTGCCGACTCCCTGTCAACTGACTAATTTGCATACAGCTGTCTTCGTAACAGCTCCTTGCTGTCTTGTCTTCAGTTGCTAATTAGATCAACTACTTCCCAAACTACTAACAGGACTGCTTACTATCCGCAAACATAAGCCCTAATTACAGTCTGTTTATTTTACATAAATCAAGCTTTTTACTGCTCAGCAGCAAGGCACTGCCATGACCTTGTGATGACATCACCACTGCTATCTCATAAACAACAGCAGGAGAATTTTTACAGTTAGGTTACTGAGAGAACTAAATAGCCGAGGATTCATAAATTCACTTCGTAACCCTTAGGAAAAACAAGGAACAAAGCAATAAATTTGGAAAATGTCTTTATTTTGGTGTTCCCTACAATATGAAATCTATCCGTTTACGAGACAACCCCTTTAACCAAAATTTTCCCCAAGATGAAGGAAAGCCCATCTAATATCACTGCAATAACTCTGAAGTCAGAGTGTCTATTATTGTTACCTTATGTATATGTTCTTGGAATTGAAAACCCATTTTCTTTCCCAAGTGAAGGCAGTTAACATCCTTTCGCTTACCTAGAGATTCCTGACATCTGTGAATGTTTAGAAAAAGTGTTTTATGGATGACAACGTTGAAAAAGAGATGTCAGTATGATAGCAACTTTCCTTGGAACAGGCTGTTCTGACATACGCTTTTGTTTCCTGTTCCTCTAGAAAGCCACACATGTTGGCACCATAAGCAGCTAAAATAATGTCTCTCTCTGGTATTGAATAAGAAGGTAAGCTGAATGCCTGTGTCTCCATCACATGTCCAGGACAGATTTTTATTCACTGCAAACAGTAAATTCCTATTGAATGATAGGAAGTAGAACTGGAATAGAAAGTATGTTAGAAAATTGTATAATACGTCATACGTTATTGCATCATATATAGAATAACCTTTGCTTGAAACTATAATACTTTTCTCTCAGACAAATTTAGCCATTAGTGCATCTCCTCAAAGAAATTGTCTTCAATTTTGCCAAAAGTCCCAAAGGGCAAATATGACTTCAGAGCTGGAAGAGCATTTTCCCCCTGTAAAAACCTTCACATAGGTTGTGCCCCCCTTGCTGAAGGCAGCACAAGCTAGTGTCAGACCTGCTTTTCCAGACAGTACCCTTATTTCTAATGATGCTGGAGTTTTAGAGCATTTACCCCTCCAAATCTTTTATTCATGAGGTAGTGTATAGCCCGCCCAACAGGCTTATAGCTCTCCGCCCACTGACATTATGTCACATGGTTGTCTACCTTCAAAGTAAATATACACAAAAAAGATCCAAAACCTAAAGTGCATGGTCCCGACAGAAGCCGGCCCACCACATGCCGTACCTCTCCAAGAGTAACATTTAAAACACCACGAAAACATGAATGTAGGTAAAATTGATTATCTTATTAAGCAATACAAATTTAATATAAAAATATATTGTCCCATAAAAATCCAAGACCTAAGGTTACAAGCACGACAAAGTCATCAGCAGCAGATAGCAATATAACAGAAATAAGAGATAGTGAACAAGTGTACCCAGTCATAGAATAGTTAACACTGCTCATTATAATTACAGCCCAGTCCAAAAAACCTCAGCATAGTGCATAAATAAAGGTAAAAAGTAAAGGCAAAACACAAAGTTAGAGCAAAATAATCCACACTTACCACTAACGACCACGTGTAAACCCCCAACCCCGACGTACGTTTCGCGCTAAATAACGCTTCCTCCCAATCTTTTGGAGATTATGTCCTTAGCCAGGGGGGCAAAAACTATGTGACAGGTTCTCTTTAAGGTTACCTGGAATATTGCATATTTCTCATGCTGAGTAGTTTCAGATGTTTAAATAAAATGTAAAATCAGACATAAGGTAACAACACAGTCCAAATTCGAAAATTATGGGAAACCCCGATAGGCCCCTCTCAGGGAGAAAGACAGAGAAAAAGAGGCATAAAGCAAATGCTTTTTACAGTTTGTGCAGTCTTCTACATAATGATGAAAGAAACTCCAGCGCCGGCGCCTCAGAATACACATGGTAAATAGAGTGTTGAGCGATTTTATCGACAAAGTTTTGTAAATCGGCAAGGTTTTTTAATGGTGATCGAAATTTCCAGACATGCGATAATTAAGTTTAAAATTGTGCATCATCTATTAAAGATCGAACCCTTTTTCCGGCGCTTCTGTAATTTTGGCGCCAGTCAAAGTCAGAATTTACAGAATAGGACAGGGTGAAATTGTGGTGTGACGACGTCAGACTGGATGTTTATGTGTGCGATGGCTGAAAAAGCACATGACCTCGTTTCATAGAACAGCGTGCCTGTTTCACCTCAGTGTCTCTCAGCTTCTCATAGGATAGACCTGCGCACTGCCTGTGCCAAACAGCTCATGAAATTAGTCCTATATCTAGACAGAGAAACCTCTACTATTAGCCTGTGATCCTTCCAATTTAGTTAATTAGAGATTTGAACATTATATGAAGTTAGCTAAGAAATTTAAAGCAGCATCTCCGCTGAAATCCACGGAGGTGGCAGCGGGGGGGGCCCCCGCGGTGAACACAGACAAGCCTATCTATCAAGAACACTGGATAAAGTTCACACAAGACTTATGTAGACAATGTAGTGGATTATCTTTATTATTAACATTTGCTTATTGAAAATATTCCTGATATTGGGCCAGCCTAAACTAATATTGATAAACATAATGCTAGTACCTTGCAGTCTCTTTGTAGTGAAAAACTCCACTTTTAATTCTCAGTATACATTTCAATAGTGTTCAATTTTACCCATTACACCTGTGACTGTTGATAAAACCAGCCTTGCACTTAAATTACAACCAGCAATCTTGTAGTCACACAGGTTGTTGTTGCCACAAATACCGTTATCGTACAAAACATCATCAGTTACGATGTTTTTTGACTTTTTGCGCGCACCCACACTGTTTCATTGACGCAGCTCTACTAAATCTAAAAAAGCAGCAATTCTATATTCACCACAGTGAATTTGAAAGTCAAAAAATACCGTTATTATATCAAAACAAAACGAGTTAGCTGTTTTTTTTGACTTTTGCGCACCCAGCACTGTTCAATTGAGCCGCAGCATCTACTAAATCTTATAACAGCAATTACTATATTCCACCAAAGTGAATTGAAAAGGTGTCAAAATTGCCGTTTATTCATACAAAACATAACAGATACTGTTTTTTGGACTTTTTCCCAATCCAGATTTTTGATAGACACCTTGCAGTTAAATTTGAATCCACAATTTTTAGAAATAGAGGGTTTGAGAAACTTTGATTTTGCCCATCTTTTAAATAAAGACCTTTCCAAAACTATTCCATACCTTCTCAAATTTTTATATTTCTGAACATGGATCGAAAATCAGGGTAATGAGCAAAGAGCGGGGGTATGCACATGAGGTACATGTACAGAAAGTGCTCCTTCCAGTGTGGCGACAACACGCATGCCCGCGATCGCATTGCAGACCGTCAGCCTGTCATCGCTGGGTCAGAGGCCCTGTGAATCTAAGTAACGAACAATCGTCGCCCAATTCTGTTCCCTCGTGTTTAATGCAACCTGCCATCTGCACCTTACCCTACTCGTCCTCCAGTCACGCCACAAATTCGTCATCCAGCATCATCACATCCGTCCAACATGAACACCCAAATGTCAACTTCGTTACCCACCACTGTGGATAAGCCTTTGTCTGAGACCTCTTTGAGACAAAAATGCGTTGGGTCAGAAGCATGTTTAAAAGATCAAGAGAGATGTAGCTGCTCAACGCCCATTTACTGACCATCAGAGAAGGTGAAGGAAAGCGGTCAATCGGCAAAAATCCCGACGGTCGGCAACACCTTGGCATCCCCTTGCTTGTACCTCAGCTTCTGGATGGCAGAAAGTCCTGGACTCCAAGTACCTCGTGTTGATGAAATATGATATGATGATGACGACGACATTGCGGATCCATCCTGGTCTTTCCCAAATTTGCTTGCGAGCGCTCATCAGTGGACGAAGAAGACGATGGGGTAGTTCATACGGTCCCCGCCACAAAAAGGGAAAGGCGGTCGCAGAAATCCCGATATATTCCTGCCAGCCACGTCGAGCCAAACCCCCGCTCCTCGCATATTCGCCGCAACAAAGTCCAGGACCTGCTCAACCTGGGCCTCCTATGATCATGCATCTGATTCACCCACAATTCATATGCCGCCTTTGCCGTAAACGCAATAATAATCAAAGAACCTTAAGTGGGTAACCACCACCACATGTCTATGGTCACATGCAAGCGATGCATAGATGAAATGTAGGAAACCCTTGCCAAATAAGCCCCGAAAACCGACGCCGTGCCTCCAACCACTGTCACACCCTCGGTCCTCCGCCTCACTCTCCTCCTCCCGCCACCACCAAGCGTCTCACTGCCCATGTCCTCAAGTAATGATCATGATTCAGCCTCCGCTCAGCCTCCACCGTCGCCCGATAACCACCACAACCACCAGAGACCCATCCTACCCCTTCTCCTTCCTCGCCATTTTACGACCTCACCCGTACACGCCATTCTACAGCCACCTTTTCGTCTTCCGGTTTGGGAGCAGAAGAAACACTTTAAAACCCCAAACCATCCCAAAGCCAAAAGCCTGAATGCGCATTGCCAAGGCATTTGGCCTTGGAAATGTTTCCTGTCCGTCGGGTGACAAACAGGAGGTTCCGCCACGTCATGGCCCCTCGCTTGCCCCCAATACCAATGCCGCGACATGCATTTCTTGCCAAGAAAAGGCCGTCCGCCCGGCCAGCCACGTCATCTATAAATTTCAAGCCTTTGTCCTCATCTGTGTCCTAAAAAGTCCCATCTCACTCACATCCGACACATGACTATAAGCACGGCCAAGCCGCTATAATCTCGTGACAGCCTCACTGGTGAGCTGTGGATTCTCTGGGGGTAGCGTGGCTCCAGCTCTGCCACTGCTCTTCAAAACCGCAGGATGGTGCAGGCTCTTCCCCCAAGGTCCCTCTGTGGCATCACAGCCCAAGACACCAGCCATGTTGAAATTAATCTGCCTTGCGACCGTCCACCACACAGTCCGGACTGTGGATGGCTTCTAAGCAACGAGACCGAGCGCTGCTGTGCAAGAACCTTGTGCTCAGGCAATGTGGTTTGCGATACCGGGCTAAATCTGCTTGGCCGCCCTTAAGATCGGTAAGGCTGGAGCACATACCCTTGCTGGCACATGTCATGAACCTTGTTGTCCAGCACTATTTCTAAAGAGCACCCGGTCTGGACTGCCTGCTGAGGAAGGCTCGATCTGAGTTCCTACTTCCGCCGTTCGCACCCTGCCTTCGTCCCGCCTGGCTGCGGTGCAGCGTCAGCTCGCCTCCCCGCAACCGACTCATTGTTTGGACTGTGGGCAACTACGCTGGAATTCCAACCCTCCACATGCTCCAGCGATTGTGCTATGCAGCGCAAAGCCATCACGCATACTAATGCACACAATGCCTGACAAGCAGCGTACGGACCCTCAGGGGTGTTTGAACACCGAGAATGGAGGCAGTGAAAGAGCTCAGCACCATCCTTGCCAGTTTTTGAAGATGCCACCAAAATGTCAGTGGCGACAATGCCCTTGTCAGCATGAGCATTGTTTATCTATATTCTGGAACATTCGTTGGACACCTCGAAAACAACAGTCCCGCCAGCCGACGAGGAGGAGACGACACAGATGCACCGATCCTTTTCTCGTCCGTGCAAATCCACAGGCCCACCTGTTTCACAATTTCAAATCGTCTTCATTAAGGCAGTGGTTCGAGGTCCAAGCTAGTGCAATGTGGCCGCATCACTCTCAGGGTGCATCATCTCAGGCAAGTCAGGCTGTTGAAGCTGTCCGGAGGCCATCAGAGGAGGAGGAGAGAGGTATTCTAAGACACCGATGTTACGACTCCCTGCCTTAGGAAAGAGGTGGGCGCGGAATTTAGCGAGAGAATAATTGAGCGAAGATCAGTTATGACTAGTGCCCCTCGACCCAGAGCTTTGGGAAATCAAGGCTCCATCTCTCACATGATGCTTGGATGCTCCATTTACCACCAACATGATCCTCGCAGTAAGCCATCAAAATAACAACAGTTACTGAGGGTGCCACCCTCCTGATCCCCGGTATACAAAACGAAAAAATCAGCACTTTCCTTCCACCACCCAAATAATGAGTAAAAAGCAGAAATGGAACCTGCTGATTGATCAACTGAGACATCTGTTGCGACTGCTTCACGTTCCCCAAATGTCACGGTGGAATAACATCACGACTAAGTGACAGCAGAGATGCCAAAAGGCGGACGTCAGCAGACACAAGGTGCAGAAGCCTAATGGGTGACCTCTGCAGATCTTTTGTTTACCACCTCCACCAACGCATCATTGCAGGGCACACATCCAACACACAGAGATCAGCTAAAGATCATGTGAACCGACTATCTGCGTCTCAACTCAGATGTTTTTGCATGTGTTCCTGACCCAATAGACTCCGGTATCCAAAAATGACGAATAGCCCAGCTGCTCATCACGCCATAGAGGTGTGTCCCCCACAGCCCACGTCATATCTAGCGGTGACCTTCACACACTGGAGGAGTCATATACAGACAAAAAACGTATCCGGTCTTTCCACAGAATAATGGGATCCGTTTTGACTTCATCAAAAAGAAATCAGTCATATCTCTGATGATGTAGTGCCCCAATTGCCGAGTCACCGATTAGTTTATGCCAGTCGACTCACATTCCTTTCAAACAGAAATTGGTCCTCTTAAACTTTTTTTAAAATTACATTTCTACTTCAATTTTATATCTCTTTTCCAACAGTTTCATTTTGCTGTTGTGCTGTGAAAACTGTAAAAGACAGCAATTCATGACAACAAACCCGTATTCCATACTCACTTTACTTAAGAAGTTTTGTCGCATTGTCAATGGTTTTTAGTTCATGTTGCTGTAGATACACTATATTATGGATCCTTTGAAAGAAATGTGGCTTTCTAATGGCATTACTCCCTCACATTTTTTATAGTGACTGAAAGTCAGTTAGAAGTTTTTGGGTCATGTAGCTGTGAGATACAGCAATAATCATGTCCTTGTAATAAAATGTGGCTTTTTCCCCCCCTAAGTGGCATTTTCTCCCTCACGAATTTTTAACAGTGGCTGAAAGTCATTTTTTAATTTTTTGGTCATCTGCTTTATGAAAGCAGCCAATACTACAGTCCTATTAATAAAAAAAAATGTTCTAATTAGACATTTGGTCTTCACAATTGTCAAGATGGCTCAAGGTGATGGTGCTGTAGAAACAGGAATATAGGGACACACTGTTTAATGGACACATATTGCAAAAAGACATTGTTTTGCAAATCTTTAACATTGCTATCAACCCTGTATTGAACAACCCATTTAATACAATGAAAACAAGAGAAACAAAACATTGATTTCCATCCCTATTGTTAAAAAAGTGTTTTCCTAGAATTATAGATAGTACTAAAAAACTTGCATGTACAAAATAGCTGTTAAAAAAATATCCTCTAATTGTACAATGAGTAAACCGAAAAACTTGACCAAGACAGTGGATATTCAGAAGGACAGGAGGAGTATGGAGCACATCGGACAAGACAAAGTACAAGTACCATTTCCTCCAGCCACGTTGAATAAAAGGAAAAAAAATGCCAAATAAAGGCAAACCGGGTGTAACAGGTGAGCGTTAACCACCAAGAATTTACCAAGTGAACACAATTGGTCCACACTCATACGGAGGTCAACGCTACCCAGGTATTGTCTGTGTACGAGAGGAAGCTGGATTCTCACACTTGCGCTTCCTGCACATCTGCTTCAACACGACAGTTTTTTTTTGTATTCGTTGCTGCTCATCAGGGGCATTTATAAACCAAACCTGCGGTTAATAGATTGAACGGACCCAGCCTGGCCGTCACCGCACCCACTGTAACTCCCGCCCTGGTCATGCTGTGGCCCAGACAGTAAGGTCAATGTCCAGTCAACTAAAATGGTGGTGAAAGAACTCCCTTTTCCCGCCACTGTTTAAATGTGGGGGTCATCAGGTTTGGGGCTCTGCGAGGCGCCCATACAGGTATATCAATGTCCAGTTCAACTAAAATTGGTTGAAAAAACTCCTTGTTTCCGGCACTATTTTTAAATGGGGTCATCAGTTTGGGCTCATGCTTGGCCCCCAGAAAAACAGTATAGTCAATGTCCATTCAACTAAATGGTGGTGAAAGACTCCTTTTTCCAGCACTTTTTAAATGGGTAGGCAGATTGTGGGCTCATCTGTGCCCCAGTACAGTTAAAGTCAATGTCTCATTCAACTAAATGTGCGTTGAAAGACTCCTTTTTTCCGCACTTTTAAATGTGTCATGCAGGTTTGGGCTCATGCTGTGGCCCAGGACAGGTAGAGTCAATGTCCAGTCAAGTTAACATGATTTTTCAAATCATACTGCCTTCTGCACTTTTTAATTTTGGTGATGGCAGAGTTAATGGTCAGGCTGTGTAACTAGACAGTGATAGTAAATGGTCTGTGACTTTTTTCTGATGACTTTATAACCTAAGTGTGTTGCCTAAGATGTAGCCGTATCCATTTAGACTTTTGTATGTTAATTCAGCATCTCCCACCGTTTTGTGTAATAATAAGTGTTTGTGCTCTCACCCCATTGACTTTAATGTGTCATCGCGCATATCGCTCTGCTCACTACCGAAAACCTTATATAGAGGCCACTATCGACGATCGATCGATCCTCGATAGACCACCAATCGTCAACACTACCGGTAA
The DNA here is from genome assembly GCA_025379985.1 of Phyllomedusa bahiana. Classification (NCBI taxonomy): domain Eukaryota; kingdom Metazoa; phylum Chordata; class Amphibia; order Anura; family Hylidae; genus Phyllomedusa; species Phyllomedusa bahiana. Next base: position 46,678 of record JAODAL010020507.1, read on the forward strand.
ACCCTAAAAATCAGCTTCAGTGGTGGGCACAAAGAATCAGCTTTACTGGGTAGCCCCATGCACCCCAGTCCGACACTAACAAAACCTGTACATCGCATATGTCAAACTCAAGGATCACAGGCTCTCCATGTCATTGGATGTGCCTTACAGTATATTTGCTCAGAAAGGTACCCAAAAGTATGTGAATTCATTATCCCCAAAAGAAGTAATTCTGAAGAATCACACAAATGCTGGACCACAGGAGAGGCCAGCAGAGGATGTCCAAGAGCTTCTCTGGAAAAATAATAAGACATACAATGGTGTACAGACACACCACATGGCACATATGTGGACCATAATGCTGGTGTGTATTGCAGACTTCTTGTAGTTAAATTGGTTCCATACCTGGAGTGCTTTGGGGTTTACTTTATGGAGACACAAATCACTATTTCTAAATACTGAATGAATCCCCATTTTGGGTAATCTTTAATAAAGAAGAATTTAGATGCGACTAAAAATAATAATAAACTAAATATAGCAGGCAATGTCAATCTTCTACATCAAAAGCTAATGAGATATTGTTTTGTATAAAGAAAATTATAGCTAAAAACAATGTAATTTACCCATCTATAAAGCATTGATGTAATTGTATCTTGCATTCCAGTGTTGGGCACCAGTCCAAGATAACAAGGAACTGGAGAGACTTCAAAGAAGACCAAACAAATAATTGTGAATGTAGAAACCTCATTATGAAAAGTTATCAAACTAAATGTATTTAAAAGAGAAGGCTGAGAGTTGACATGATGGCCTCATATAGATATCTAACTGGTAGCTAAAACATAATAAATTATTCTTTTTGTGGATCCGTCACAGAATACACAGTCAGTGTTTACAGTTAAAGGAAGTAAAATTTAATCACAAAGTTGTAAAGCCTTACTTTATTGCACTAACAGTAAAGTTTAAGAACATCTTCCCACAGGATTTGGTAATGGTTGAATGTTTAGTTTTAATAAAGTTTAACAGTTCCATTGTCATCAGGAATGAAGAAAATGTCGGACATTTTTGGAATTCTAAATTACCATCTCTCTCCTTTTTTTTATATATGTGTTTTGTCATATTTTTTAAAGCTGGTGCTATGGGATTTAGCCTTAGTTGTTCTCTAAGACTTATAGGTTCACCTACCGAATAGAAGGGTCCGTCCTTTACAGGAAACGAGTGCTACCTCCTTTGATAGGTTTATAACAGGGCTATTATGCATGATTTTTTCCTGCCCAGCTTCTCCTGGATCCTTGGAGCCGGTTCTTACATCCTTGGCGTCATCTGTGGAAATAAGACTACAGTACCGTGAGTAGTTTCACCAATGGATTTCTGAATATCATCTTTGATGTTTTTGGTGATATATAGACACATTAGGTCCTGGATAGTACTGGTAGATAAATGTAATTTGTTAAGGTGGTTGTTCCTCCTTGGTTTTCCTTTGATGCAATAATTATTTTACTGTATATCAAATAAAAAGGCCCCCAATGGGGCGTTAATATTTAATTCTGATATAGTTTTTTCTGTGAGCTTCTTTTGATAATATCCTAGGAACATATCGTATTTTGTTGTTAGTAGTTCTGCTTGGATCATGTTAATGTTCACTGCCTTACATATACATCTAAGTATATTGCAGTGTACATTATAGTCTTCAACAGACCAAATGTAGTCTCCTACTGACTACATTTGTTCAATTTTACACTAGTACATGTTTTACTTGTGATAGAAAAGCATAGTAGTCTATAGTCAGGGCCGTTCCTAGGCTAAATTTCACTCAGGGCGAGGTGAAGAAATTTCGCTGCACCCCCCCCCCCCCAAGTAACATAATACGCCATAATGAAACACAGTGGATGGCCATCAACAAATCTAAAAATATACAAAAGCATGTTTACCACAATATGCTACATATAAAATTACTAGATAATAGTCATACAATTACCAAATAACACCGCTACACCAACCAGAATCCCAAGACCACTAAGACCACATATCACCAGCACACAGTGACCGAGTAATACTACCACACCATGACCATATATCACCACATAGTGACCGAATACAGCAACACCATGACCACATATCACCAGCAAATAGTGACTGAATAATACAAACTGACCATTACTGAATACAAACCATTATACTTCAACCAATATTACCAGCATACAGTGGTGGATACCCGCTGAACACAGGCTCTGCACACATATAAATGGTTACAGTAAAGTTATATCTAGTGATTCACAGGAGACGTCTCTGAAGAGTTGAGAGTTGTTCTCTTTCTCTTCTTCTCCATCTCTCCCAGACACCATGAAGACAACTCCCGACTCTTCACTGTAAAATTTACAAAACAAATAAAGACTCCTCACTTTATCAGCATTTTCCAATCAGTTCCTATCTCTATACAAACTCCCCATCTATTGCATCTCATATGGTAGCCATGTAATAGCCCCTGTAGCCAGGTAGTAGCCTCCTATATCCAGGTAGTAGCCCCCTGTAGCCAGTGATGCCCCCCTGTAGCCAGTTGATGCCCCTGTTATCAGTAGATGCCCCCTGTAGCCAGTAGATGCCCCTGTAGCCAGTTGTGCCCCCCTGTAGCTAGTTGATGCCCCCTGTTATCAGTAGATGCCCCCTGTTATCAGTAGATGCCCCCTGTAGCCAGTAGATGCCCCTGTAGCCAGTAGATGCCCTCTGTAGCCAGTGACGCCCCCTTCTAGCCAGTGATGCCCCCCCTGTAGCACTGTGCCCCCATGTAGCCACTGTGCCCTCCCTTTTATCCAGTGCCCCCCTGTAGCAGTATGCCCCCATTGTAGCCAGTGATGCCCCCCTTTAGCCAGTGATGCCTCCCTTGTAGCCAGTGATGCCCCCTTGTAGCCAGTGTGCCCCCCTTGTAGCCAGTGATGCCCCCTTGTAGCCAGTGATGCCCCCCCCCTTGTAGCCAGTAGATGCCCCCCCCTTGTAGCCAGTAGATGCCCTCCTTGTAGCCAGTGATGCCCCCCTTGTAGCCAGTAGATGCCCCCCTTGTAGCCAGTAGATGCCCCCCTGTAGCCAGTAGATGCCCCCCTGTAGCCAGTGATGCCCCCCTGTAGCCAGTGATGCCCCCCCTGTAAGTAATTCTAAAATAACAAAAAATTACTTACCAGACCTCGGTCCGCCCGTCCAGCTCCGGAAGCTGCTGAGCGGTGTAAGCAGCGTGACATCATCACGCTGCTTACACTGTCACGCAGCTCCCAGGGATCTCCTCGGCGGCAGAGCTGCAGCGTCACAGGGGGCGCGGTGAAAGCCATGCGCCCCCTGCGACGCTGATACAGGGGAGGAGTCAGTACGGAAACAATCCGTCCCGCCTCCTCCCCTGTACTGGCAGCTGCTGGCTCTGCGCATAACAGCCGCGCAGAGTCAGGGGCGCTCCTCCGGACGGGCAGGGTGGGCGGCTGCAGCGCCCCCCTCGGGTGACTGGAGCCTCGGCGCCCCGGGCGGTCCCCCGCCCTGCCCGCCCCTAGGAACGGCCCTGCTACAGGTTATAGTTACCAGATTTATGGAGCTGGGATGTTGATCCAGAGATTTCTTTTTTATCTGCTTAATTCATAGTCGAGAAGGGACAATTAGCATCTGCCTTCAACACAGTAGGGTAGTATTTTCTACTTAATGGACCTTTATCTTTTGTCAACCTTATCAGTTATGAAATTATGTAATTTCAATGCAGTAAACCGCAGAAAAGCATAGACACTATACACAGTTGAATCACATTATTATGACCATCCTATTTTTGGGGGCATCAGCAGCACGTAGCTCATGAAGGAAGTCACCTGTGGTGAGTTGGCTTGGTAAGTAACTAAGGTATGCGATAGGCTGTCTGCACACATATCCCTCATTGTTGTCATGGGCAAAATGGGCAGTTTATCAAAGTTGCAAAAAAGGATGATTATTGGCTTTCAGAACAAAGATGGAAGTATTTCTGAAACTGCGCAGTTCGTGAACTGTTCACATGCTGCTGTGGTGAATGTGTATCGCGAGTGGACAAATTGCACCAGTGTGAATAAGCTACATGAAAACTACAGAGCTTTATATTGCATTGAGGTGAGAGGTGAACATCGGAAGGGTGAAAAGACACAATAAAGGGAGCTGCTCCCTGCCAAAATAAACCAAGGGGCTACCAGACATGTGACTAAAACAACAATTTAGTTAACCCCACTGGATATCGGAATATACAAACTAAGTGATCAGCTCACCATGGATCCTAATTCAACTAGTTTGGAAGAAGCACGGTAGGGAGTGAAACTCTGGCTCCAATGTTCTCACAGAATGCAAATAATAATAATAATCTTTATTTATATAGAGCCAACATATTCTGCAGTACTTTACAATTTGCAAAAAAGACCAGCTTCAAATTCCAGACGATAGTATAAAATTCTTATTGTTTTCTTCATTGTTAAAATCCAATTTTGAGCACTATCACCAACATTATAATGTTCACATAAGCAGTGTTAAATCGCCGCTGCATTTCAAATCTGACTGGATCCTGGGCTCCAAAGCAGATGGATGGTCACTACACTACTAGACATGTTTGACTTTGGTTAGAAAAGCATGACCAAGACTTCCAAGTGGTACCCTAATTCCCCAGACTTGAACCAAATTGAGCATCTTTGGGGCCACCTCGATTGTCGTGTTTGCTCTATGGATCCTCCCTCATGCACCGCCCAGCAGCTGTGGGACTCAGTAAGCATGGCTCCAGATACCTGTGACAGCCTACCAGGAACATATACAGTCACTCCATGGCATCTAGCTGCTGTCCATGCTGTACAGTCATGGCCAAAAGTATTGAGAATGACACAAATACTATTTTCACATGATCTGTTGCCCTCTGGTTTTTATGTGTGTTTGTCAGATGTTTTTATCACATACAGAAATACAAGTGCAATCATATTATGATTAACAAAAACTTTTATTGACAGTTAGAATGAGTTAATGCAGCAAGTCAATATTTGCAGTGTTGACCCTTCTTCTTCAGGACCTCTGCAATTTCTCCTGGCATGCTCTCAAACAACTTCTGGACCAAAACCTGACTGATAGCATGCCATTCTTGCACAATCAATGCTTGCATTTTGTCACAATTTCTTGGTTTTTGTTTGTCCACCCGTCTCTTGATGATTGACCACAAGTTCTCAATGGGATTAAGATCTTGGGAGTTTCCAGGCCATGGACCCAAAATCTCTGTTTTGTTCCCTGAGCCATTTAGTTATCACCTTTGCTTTATGGCAAGGTGCTCCATCATGCTGGAAAAGGCATTGTTGATCACCAAACTGCTCTTGGGCGTTTGGGAGAAGTTGCTCTTGGAGGACATTCTGGTACAATTCTTTATTCATGGATGTGTTTTTAGGCAAGACTGTTAGAGAGCCGATTCCCTTGGCTGAGAAGCAACCCCACACATGAATGGTTTCTGAATGCTTTACAGTTGGCATGAGACAAGACTGGTGGTATCGCTCACCTTGTCTTCTCCGAACAAGCTGTTTTCCAGATGTTCCAAACATTCGGAAAGTGAATTCATCAGAGAAAATGACTTTACCCCAGTCCTCAGCATGCCACTCCCTGTACCTTTGGCAGAATATCAGTCTGTCCCTGATGTTTTTTCTGGAGAGAAGTGGCTTCTTTGCTGCCCTCCTTGACACCAGGCCTTGCTCCATAAGTCTCCGCCTCACAGTGCGTGCAGATGCACTCACACCTGCCTGCTGCCATACCTGAGCAAGCTCTGCACTGCTGGTAGCCCGATTCCGAAGCTGAAACACTTTTAAGAGACGGTCCTGGCGCTTGCTGGTCTTTCTTGGGCGCCCTGGAGCCTTTTTGGCAACAATGGAACCTCTCTCCTTGAATTCCTTGATGATAAGATAGATTGTTGACTGAGGTGCAATCTTTCTAGCTGCGATACTCTTCCCTGTTAGGCCAGTTTTGTGCAGTGCAATGATGACTGCATGTGTTTCTTTAGAGATAACCATGGTTAACAGAAGAGAAACAATGATGCCAAGCACCAGCCTCCTTTTAAAGTGTCCAGTGGTGTGATTCTTACTTAATCATGACAGATTGATCTCCAGCCCTGTCCTCATCAACACCCACACCTGTGTTAATGGAGAAATCACTGAAACGATGTTAGCTGGTCCTTTTAAGGCAGGCCTGCATTGAAGTTGAAATGTGTTTTGGGGGAAAAAGTTCATTTTCTAGGCAACTATTGACTTTGCAATTAATTGCTGTTAAGCTGATCACTCTTTATAACATTCTGGAGTATATGCAAATTGCCATTATAAAACCTGATGCAGTAGACTTTGTAAAAATGAACATTTGTATCATTCTCAAAACTTTTGGCCATGACTGTACATGGTGGTTTCTCTGGATATTAGCTGGTGGGCATAATAATGTGACTTGACTATGTATAAGCTCCTACATAACACTTAAAAATGTCATTAAAAGAAATCTTATGTAAGCCTAAAGAAACAACAACCATTAATACAATACCTTGCTATGACCATATGATGGAAACATACAAATTTGTCAAAGCAGTGTAATATTACTAAAATCTATTGCAATAATATAGCTAATCCTATTAGACTACAGTTTTATCTTCTTGAATCCACTGGATGACAGCTGACAACAATGTTGGACTGAGGTGTCTGGGGCCCACCAGAAGAGTTTATTTTAGGGCCCCACTTTGCTTCGCTGTCTTCGCCACCTGTATGGTGTCTTGCCCAGTCTCGTTTCAACTTATACAGACCAATGTGATGACACTAACCTGTAATCAAGATGGGGCGCTGGGGCTTCTGGGTCTACCTCACCTTATTGTAGTAGGACACCGGTGGTAAACATAAAAGGTCTAAAGATATATATCCCGCTTCTGTGAATAACATTTTATATAAACAAAAATATATGTAAAGCTATAACACAAAGTACTAAGTATAAAACCACTAAATAATGGTCGTACAGTTACCAAATAACATCGCTACATAAAACCAGGATCTCAAGGCTAAAATTATCAATAATTCCATTAAGACCAAATACCACCATACCATGACCACATATCACCACCACATAATAACTGAATAATACCACCACACTATGACCACATATCACCATCACATAGTGACTGAATAACACCACAACACCATGACCACATATCACCCTCAAATAGTGACTGAATAATACCACCACACTATGACCACATATCACCACCACATAATGATTGAATAATACCGCAACACCATGACCACATATCACCACCACATAATGATTGAATAATACCGCAACACCATGACCACATATCACCCTCACATAGCGACTGAATAATACCAAGACACCATGACCACATATCACCACCACATAGTGACTGAAAAATACCGCAACATCATGAATACATATCACCACCACATAGTGATTTAATAATACTACAACATTACCACCACATAGTGACTGAATAATACCACCACATTATGACCACATATAACCACCACATACTGACTACATGACCACATATCTCCACTATATAGAGACTGAATAATACCGCCACACCATTACTAAATATAAACCATTGCACTTTGCATACATGTAAGTGATTACAGTTCAGATACATTTAGTGACTCACAGGTCCACACCTTCATGCTGACTTCTCCCAGCCAACACTCGTTTCTGCAGATTTTGACATAAATATCTTAGAATCCTCACTTTTCCAGCAACTCCTTACTTATAGGTACTGTATATAAGTCCCCTCAGTTAGGAAGCTCTATAGCTCCCCTCATCAGATACGAAGCTCTATAGGTCCCCTTAGTTAGGTAGGTGTATAGAACCCTCAGGTAGGCATTTATAGGTCTCCTCAGTAAGGCAGGTATATATAGGTCCTCTCAGTTAGGCAGGTAAATACAGGCCCCCTCAGTTAGGCAGGTATATATAGGTTCCCTCAGTAAGGCAGATATGTATAGGCCACCTCAGTTAGGAAAGTAAACATAGGCCCCCTCAATTAGGCAGGTACATATAGATCTCCTCAGTGACGCAGGTATATATAGATTCCTTCAGTTAGGCAGGTATATATAGGTCCCCTCAGGAAGGTATATACAGGTCCCCTCAGGCAGGTACATATAGCTCCCCTCAGTTAGGCAAGTATATACAGGTCCCCTCACGCAGGAATATACAGGTCCCCTCAGGCAGGTGTATATATAGGTCCTCTCAGTAAGGCAGGTAAGCACCAATAAAAATAATAACAATAATACTTACCTTACCTCCTTCCCAACCGAGCACCTTCCTCTTCTGCCCGACACTGGCGGCGTGTCGTCATCATGCCATCAGTGCGGACACTTCTCTGGCTGCTCCTTGGCCACACAGCCCAGGCAGAGTGATTAGGCTGTGAGGCTAAGGAGAGGCAGCAGTGTGAGGAGGTCACTTCATCATGCTGCTGCCCATTTCAGCACTACGGGCCGCGGTGGGCCCTCATCACTACGGGGCTACAGCGGCCACCTGCTGTGTCAGACCCGGGGCCCACCGGAAGATCCTCCGATCGACCAGTTCAACACTGACTGACAATATATATTCTTATGTTATAACTGTTTCACTGTTGGAAGTGGTGGTATATAACTAGGTACCATCATATCATGTTTGTCTCATTATGATAACTCTATGTGAATACATTTGAAGGTTCTGTTCACATTTCTTGTAAATGTTCAGAAAAATCTCCCATTATGCAAAGTCAACCCAATGAGTAAACTAATTTACCATATAATAATGATAACAAAACATACATTTTATTTAATTAATCTTAAATCTCAAGCTCACAAAGAAAATACACATATATAAGTTACGAAAAAGGCGTCAGAGAGGTCATCCTGTCATACACAGGACTTGGCTTACCGTTATCTGGTTATCACTATGGAGTTTTTTTTATTATAATGGCATTCTTCTACATTCACTTCTGCTTCTGTTAATTCCCTTAAAGATGTATTATGTAAATGGTAGATTCAAAACTTAATATGTTCTTCCCGTAAACTGGATTTTAGATTTAAAAATCAATTATTTAACAAATTACTAACTTATCTTAAAATTCTGACTTTAAAAAGCACTTTGCCAATTCCACTGAGAATATACCTAAATAATTGTGCTTTTTGCTGAGGTTTTACATTAAAATCACCATAAGTCATTTGTGAAGCAAATTATGAAACACTTGTGCTTCCATCACTTTCCTGGCAAAAACTGTCTGACATGTAATTGTGGCTCCAAACATTGCTTTACGACTGAAGTCACAAAAAGTGACATCAATTGTCTTCCAAGTTTTTGTTTCTGTTGAGAAGTAGCTCATATAATAAGCCAGTAATGTGGGATATAAGTTTTGACATCCTAACACACATATATACAGTGGGACACATCTATTATAGCAACTACATCAGAACTCTGGCACAATTTATGCCCAAAATGCTGGCATACATGCTGTACCCCACATTCATTGTGTGTTTTAGACAGTTTTTAGACACTTCTGCACCTCTTCGACAAAAGCGACATAGCGCTTGTAAAAGCAATGTGGTTTTGTGAGGAAATGGGCGTTGCTTAGCGAGTGACATTGTGCACTAAAAATGTGCCAAAAAATAAAGTAGCCACTTAATAAAAGATGCAAACTTAAACTAGAAAGTCTAAACCTGCACCAAATTTATCAACACTATGATAAATGTGGCGCATTGAAAGGGTATGTTCACATGGTATGTTGACTCCATGTTGGGCTACGTTTTTAGATACGTGTTAGGATCTGTGTTTCAGACCCTAAAAGGACCCAAAAACGCATCTAACAATGTGAAATGTGATTTTACATTGCTTTCAATGTAAAAAAATTCATTGCCATTCAGACGAGTGATCGCCGATGCGTGTTTACATGCATCTTTATGATGCGTCTTTCAGATCTGCTCCAAGAAGTGACATGTTAATTCTTGATCTGTTTGACACAGCAGGCATCCGATTTAAAACTATAGGGTGCTTTTCTGCTGCAGCCAAAATGCGTCCAAACACGCACTTGCGTGTTGAATGTGATTAATGCAGCACTTTTGAATGTGTTTTTCAGTTCCAAAAATGGACCCAACACACCATGTGAACATGGAGGTATGTTCACATGGCTTATTTTGACATGGTTTTGGACGAGGTTTTCGGAGCGTTTCTTCACCAAAGACTTCGTCCAAAACGCTTCCAAAATGCCCCCAGTTCACTTAATTGATTCCTATGTAAAACCTCGTTGTAGTGCACACACAACAAGGTTTTACACGCTTATTTGAAAGCTCTGAGAAAAAAGTGTCATGTCAATTCTTGAAGCATGTTTTAGGCGGGGTTTTCAATGGGGTTTTTGGCGCATTTGTGGCGCTTTTTTTTGTCCTCGCTTTTAATTTGTATGGGTGAAAACCTCGTTGAAAACCTCATTCAAAATCTCATCCAAAGCCTCACCCAAAACCTCACCGAGAAACGCCTTTAAGGCCTTGTTCACACGACGGATTTGGCCGCAGGTCCGGCCAAACTTCGTCCTAACCTCACCGCAAACTCGCGTCTCCTGACACGGGTTTGCGTCGTGGGTATGGTCGCGGTGCAAGTAGGGTGCGGCTTGCGACAAGGGTTTGCCCCATGCAAATTAGTAGGCAGGGGGAAAATCGGCCGCAGCGCTGAGGACTCCTTGTCAAGAATTGACAGAAAAGCTCTCAAACACGCACGGCAAGGCCGCGACCCCGAAGCCGTAGCCAAACCCGCGTCGTTTGAATATTAACGTGGTTTCCCATAGGAAACCATGTTAATAAACTGGGCGCGATTTGGACGTGGTTTTGGCCGCGGAAACCGCATCAGAACCCACGGCCATAACCTCGTTCAAATCCGTCATGTGAACATGCCCAAAAAGAAGTGTCATGTCAATTCTTGAAGCGCGTTGTAGGCGCGGTTATCGGCGTGGTTTTTGTCCTGGCTATTCATTTGTATGGGTGAAAACCTCGTCCAAAACCTGATCCAAAACCTGACCAAAACCTCGTCAAAAACCATGTCTGAAGAAGCGTGTTTCAGGCGAGGTTTTGATGTGGTTTGGACGAGGTTTAAGGTGAGGAAACACTCCGAAAACCTCATCCAAAACCTCGTCCAAAAACGCCATGGGAACATGCCCTAAAACCTTTTCTGAGGAAGCGTGTTTCAGGCGAGGTGTTGGGCGAGATTTTGGGAGTGGAAACGCTCCAAAAACCTCATCCAAAACCACGTCAAAATAAGCTGTATGAACATACCCTTAGACTGTCTAGTCAAACAATGCAGTTAAGTATTAGCATTGATAAATCTGCACCGCTATCTTTATATCTTTACACCTATATTCATTTACAGATCCATATAGTTGTCTCCTCCATGGCCCTTATATCTTGTCCACTTTGTCTAGAGAATGTAATATTGAGAGGGATCAATGCAGGTGCTGAAAAAAAAAAAAAAAAGGGAAAGAAGCGCACTCTCGTGCAATAAGTCAAATAAACCAGTGAGTGCACTAAGTAATCAGCACTGCTCACCTTGGTGAGTTGTACTAAATGGTACAACTCATATAAACACTTTGGGCGACATGTATGATCGGGCTTTATGCCCGTTTTCTGGCGTATCCTGCGCCTCCCAGCCCGAATCCCCCTGTCGGACGCAGGGATGCGGTGTTAGGGCAGTGTTCGCCACTTTCAGCTGCGCCCCCATGAAGGGGCGGGCAATGGGACGGGTGGGCGCGGTGTAGGGCGTTCCGGGCGGGACGCGGTGCGCTCGAAACTCCGAGGCATGTACAAATCGCGAGTGGGCAAACCGAGGCGCCAGTGCAGCGCTCTGCAGCTCGACAGGCAGACCTGGTTTATTTTGGTCAAAATGCTCCGCGGCGGCAAAGTGAAGCAGGATCGGAACATGCAGGAACAGATAGAAGATCGCGCCCAGAAATCTCAGCACTCCATTTCCGTGCAGAAGGATTATGATTCCGAAAAATCGCCTTTATAAAGGCGGAAAAACGTGTCAGAAAAGAGCTAACAAATCAAAAATAAACATAATAAAAAAAAAAAATCAGTTTCCAAAAATCTAGAAGGCGCAATATCAAGAAAACGGATATTGGAAATTGCCGGGAAATTTCAGTAATTCAAATTCTGAAAACTATTCTCATTGGTCGGCAGAAACCGGCCAATCAGTATAGGGCGAACAGTGAACCCATTAAAACCTATGGAAGAACGGTTGACCAATCAGAAATCAACGGCCGGGGACTGTTCAAAATACAGTAAAAATGCAGAAAAGAGCTTTATTGGTTGAGCTAGTGGGGGCTTGGCTTATCTCGGCCAATCAGAATAGGAGCGACAAAGACCCATTATAGCCTTGGAGAAAATTTTAAACCAATCAAGATCCAAGGGGGACAGTTCAAAATACAGTAAAAAGGCAGAAAAGAGCTGATTGGTTAATGCGGCCCGGGGCTTGGCTATCACAGCCAATTTAGAGAGCGAGCTACTTCTCCCATTGTAGTCTATGGAGAGATGGGCGCAATGCAATCTCGGCGCTCAGCCCGTGCGGCATGGAGTATGAATAAAAAAATAATTTTTATTAAGTGTAAAACATTATCAGATAAAGCGCTGAAAAACCCTTTTTTAAAAATAAAGCACTTAAATCCCTAACAACGCTTTGTCGCCGAGACCGGCGCTACATAAGGAGTTGCAATAGAGAGAATTTTCCGGGAAATACAGTAAATTCAAAATTTTTGAAGCGCTTCTCATTGGTCGGCAGAAGCCAGCCAATCAGAAAGGAGCGAACAAAGACCCATTATATCCTATGGAGAAGTTTTGACCAATCAGAAATAGGAGCGACAGTGGGCCCTTATAACCTATGGAGATTTGGAACCATCAAAATCCAAGGCGGGACAGTTAACAAAATACAGTAAAAATACAGAAAGAGCTGATTGGCTGAGCTAGCGGGGCTTGGCTATCCCAGTCAATCAGAGCGCGAGCTACTTCTCCCATTTTAGTCTATGGAGAGAGGGCGCACTGAAATCTCGGCGCTCAGCGCCGTGCGGCAAAGAAGTATTAATAAAAAAAAATAATTTTGATTAAGTGTAAAAAATTATCAGATAAAGAGCTAAAACCTTCTGTAAAAATAAATCAGTTAAAACCCCGAAAAACACGTTTGTCGCCGAGACCGGCGCTACATAGGGAATTGCAAAAGAAAGAATCACCGGGAAATACAGTAATTCAAATTGTTTAAGCTCTTCTGATTGGTCGGCAAAAATTAAACACCAATCAGAATAGGAGCGACAGTGGCCCATTATATCCTATGGAGGCGGGAAATTGACCAAAATCAGAATAGGAGCGACAGGGACCCATTATAACCTATGGAGAAAAATTGACCAATCATATTCCAAGGCGGGACAGTTAAAAAATACAGTAAAAGGCAGAAAACGAGCTGATTGGTTGAAGCGGCGGGGGCTCGTCCAGCTTAGCCAATCAGAGCGCGAGCTACTTTCTCATAGAGTTGAAATAAAACAGTACATGGCCGAAATCGAATGATAATACTGCCGAAGTTGTCCCGATGTGTATATAAAATGAATAATAATATGGGGTAACGAAAAAAAAATATTAATTCAATAAAATCATGTTTATTTATTTATTTCCGTTATCCAAGGATCAATAGTATGGGTGCAACGAAAAGAAAGAAATAAACATGATTTTATTGATTTAATATTTTTTTTCGTTACCCCCATATTATTATTAATTTTATATACACATCGGGACCACTTCTGTACTCTTATCATTTGATTTCGGGCATGTACAGTTTTATTCCAGATTGCATTAGAAAACCCATAGGAGCATCGCTCGCTCTCCCATTGGTCCAAATAACGGCGCCTCTTTTAACTTAGCCAATCACGGAGCTCGCTCGGATTTCTTTTCCCCATAGAACTCTATGAATGACACTTGGGCATTCCACCACTATTAACAGTGTCAGATTTATTAAAACATAAAAATATGACAACGCGTTTCGTGAGCGAAATACGGGCTCACTTCCTCAGGTCATGAAGCTAACTGTGCACAGGTTCAGATTTAAAGAGAGCAGCGAAACAGAAAGGAGGCTTGCTGTTGAAAATTCAAACAATTAAAACTTTAACGCTAGGGCAACAAACCCAGTAAAAATGTAACAATATGTGACCATATAAAAAATATAACAGACATCTCAGTGTACATAAAAAGTCGTTTACACCTTTTTAAAACTATAAAAAACAAAACTTAATAACAAGTTAAAATAAATCAATCCACCAAAATACTAAAAAACATATATTTGGATATTATCACAAGGGAAGAGGTTCAATAAATTCAAGTAATGGGAAAGGCAAATTAAGTAATAATTTCTTGTAATCATTTCCCCCCTTTTCGGTTAACCAGTGTATCCAGTTTATAAATCCAGAAAATTTCTCTTTCTGACAGACGTTTTGATCTATTTGAAACAGAAGTCAGAACCTGTTCAATGGGTAAAAATGAGTGTCTCCCCAGGGTGGCAGTTAGAAAAATGCCTAGGGAGGCTATGAATAATTTTATTATGATTAATATTATACCTATGATTATTTAGCCTTTTTGAAAGTTTAGTTGTAGTTTTTTCCAGTATATTGGATACCACACTGACAAGTAATTAAATAAATCACATACGTACTATTAGGCCATGTTCACACGGCTTATTCGGCCACGGATTGGAGCCGTACTGCGCGCCGGATTTGCGCTTCAGTACGGCTCCAATCCATTCCTGTCATTACGGTAATCCACAGTTCTCATAGAGAACTGTGGATTCCGTCGCTCCTCCCCGCTCGGCGAATCCCCGCGGGGGAGGAAAGTGACATGAACAAATTTTCATGTCTATGGGGCCGGCGAGCAGCTCCCCCGCCCGCCCCCGTCCCGCCCCCTTATTCAAGCCGTAACTGCGGGCGAAATTCCCGGCCCCGCAATTACGGCTTGAATAAGCCGTGTGAACACGGCCTTACATGATAATTTACTCTTCTTTTAAATATTTCTTTGGTAGATGTAGACTGAAATGAGTCTCCTACTACTATTATATTGCAACATTTACATGTCGGGAAATTGCATGGACCTGTCCCGGTTATGAGAAATCTGGCTTTCCCCCGGAATAGTTTTCCTGGGTGTCTAAATCGGGAGGGGGCAACAAGATTTTTTATAGCTTTACCCACGATAAAAATCTGCGGTTTTAGAATGGGGTCCATAATAAAACTTCCAAGTTTTTGTAAAAGACATAGTTTCATATGCTGGAAATTTAAAAGTAGTTGAAAAAAAAATTGTAGATTTTGATCTTTTTACTACTTTTTTGGGGGGATAAAAATAGATTCTACTTTGAATATAATTTTGCTTTCTTTTTGAAACTTGATATTAGAAAGGGGGAAAAAACCCTTTTTCAACAAATTTAGAGGGAGATGTCAGCTTTTTTTAAAAACCCTCATCAGAGGTGCAATTTTTTCGCACCCCCTTTTAACTGGCCGACTGGAAAATTTTTTCACCCATTACGGGGGGTTAAATTTGAAAAATGTAGATAATTGCTAGAGTCGCTACTTTAAAGGAAGTTTAGATTAAAACAAAAAAATTAGGCAAAAAAAACATAAATCTAAAATAAATTTCAGTAAAATTAAAAGCACAGTAAAACCAAACCCCATGGTTTTTGTGTTGAGAATTTTAACAAACTCTTCGGCTGTTTCTTTACCATGCCAGATAAAAATAAGGTCATCTATATACCTCTTAAAAAAAAAAAGTGAGAAAGAAAAGGGGGTTTAAAAACCGATAAAATGTGAAGACTTTCAAAGGGCCCCAAACAAATTAGCGTAAAAGGGGGAACACGGTCCCCCTGGGGCCCTTTCCCCCCTTTTGGTGAAAATGGGGGAGCCCTATTGGGAAAAAAATTATTCTTTAATAATAAATTTAAGGCTCTCCCAAACAAAACTTTTAAAGAGTAAGAAAGATAAAATTTATCCCAAAAAAAACTTCACAGCACCAAACCCCCTTTTATGTAAAATATTGGGTATAATGAGGAAACGTCTAAATGGAAATAAATATTTTAACCCACCTTTTTAACCCCAAAAGGTCCCAAGTACTGTATCAGAATGCGAAAATAAGTAGGTAGCCACAGACAGGTTTCAAATACAAAACCACAAAATGTATAAAATTAAAGACAATGTAATCTCCCCGGAATGAAGGTCCTCCCGGGGATTAATACACTTTTGTGGACTTAGGTAAGTAATAGAAGTGTGGTATATTTGGGACATTGATCAATAGAAATTGTTTTTCTTCTTTTTGGATAATCTTTTCTTCTAATGCTTTTTTTAAAAATACTTCAAAAGTATTTTTAAGTAGAATATGAACTTCTTCCGTTACTTCCTCATAATAGAATGAGTCCCCCAAAATTCTGAGAGCTTCCTTATTGTAATCACTAAAATCAATAAACGCCCCCAAAACCTTATCTTTTCCCCCGAAAAACAAATCCTTATTCATTGAGGGATTTTTAAGGCAATTTTTTCTTTTAAAGATAAAAATTTTAAAAAAGGGTAATTTGGGTTTCAGTTTTCTCAGATCTTTCAAACTAAGCCATATACACTGATATGTTTCCTTGCCCCACATGGGGTAAAATTTAGATTTTAGTTTTTCACTCAGGTGAAAGATAAGGCAAATTGAGAGGGAAAAATTCCTTTTTTAAATTCTCCAGCAAATACTTGTTTTTTTTTATACCTTTTTATTTATTATTGCAGACATTTAAACTAAGCAGACTATAGTTTATTTTGTAGCTACACTTATTTTGTTTCCATTATGTATTAAAATAGTTTGAGACTGCATTTCTATATTACAAACATACTTTAATTGCGGAGTGCTTGCGAATCAGATGATTATCAATGACTAACAGTGACTAGTTGGGTGTGGTTACCAAATCCAGAGCTTAAATTTCACCGTGTGGGTTGGGAGGCCTTTTTGCTTTCCTGGAAAGGGTTGCAGCACAGCCAAAACGCTTTGGAAAAAGGTTAAAAAGCTACTTTTCTGAAAGTGACGAGTGGCAAACACTAGACCCTTGCAATTGGGGAAGAGTTTTGCTAAAATGACAATCACTCGCGGGGTTAATTTGGGGGGATGGCGGGCATGAAGTGGCAGAACCATGAGGCAGCAGCTGGTAACAGTTAGAAAGAAGGATTGAGGAAGAGTGTCGGGGAGGCTAGCCCCTGACTTTTTTCCCCCAAAATTTGCAAGATTTGCAATGAGGGGGATATCACCAGAAATGCTTTGCTTCAGCAAGACACTACCCCTGTCCTCCAAAAAGATGGATAAGGAGTCCCGAGCAGGTTTTAGACAGTGCAGTAGTTGGGGACCCCCATAATTGGGGGCAAAACGGGAATTTTCTACAAAGCCAGGTCGTCTAACATTATTTTTTTACCGGGGGCCAGAGTTCAAAATATCGTGAATCGGGTTGACAGATTGCTGGGTGGGCGGGTGAACATCCGCTGTCATGGTGCACTTTGGCCCCAAGACAAATTTTGAGGTAGTGAAGTGCCCTTAAAAAATAATTTCAGGGATTTAAGGCCAAAACCCGGGGCAAGGACCCCCAAAGGGG
This sequence comes from Phyllomedusa bahiana, assembly GCA_025379985.1. Lineage (NCBI taxonomy): Eukaryota > Metazoa > Chordata > Amphibia > Anura > Hylidae > Phyllomedusa > Phyllomedusa bahiana. The sequence goes on from JAODAL010020507.1 coordinate 64,300, forward strand.
TAATTTTTTTTCAAAATATTACCTTTCCACGGCCACACCAGAAGGCAGAGGGAATAGAGAGGTAAAAGTGGCTCAAAAGTTATGTGGAAAAGAGGGCTTTGGGTTTTGGAGAATGGGCCCTGACTTCTGTCTTGGCTACAGACTCTTTCTGGGGAAGGGGCTGCACCTAAAGGGAAGTCAGCTGTATTGGGGGAGAAAAGGCCGGGAAGTTGGAGGAATATTTAAACGGGGACTGGGGGGAGGAACTACAATATAGCGGGGCAAAATGGGGAATTAGAGAGCTTGGAAATTAGGAGTAAAACAGGGGTGGGAGTGAGGGGGGGGGGGTTACAAAGTTCAAAAAACAGGGGAAAAAGGAAAAAAAATAAAAAAAACCCAAAAATGCAGCTAAAACCCGTGTCGGGAGTTTGACCAACAAAAAAATAAACTAAATTTTAATTTAAAAAAAATACGGGGGGAAACAGAAAATGGGGACAAAAGTAACTGGGCGGTTAACTTACAGGGTTTTACATTTTATTTAGAAGAGATCATAAAGCCGAAGGGGGGGGTGTCTGTCTTTATGAAAAAACCCTTCTGAAGCAACACTGCAGGAAGATATAGAAAGGTAATGAACATGTAAATCTTTATCGAAAAAAAACATGGGGGTAACAATAACAAAAAATCTAATGGGGGGTTGCTATGGGCCCCCAAATACAACAAACCCCCATGGAAATCCCCTCAGAAATGAAGGCCCCCTAAATCGGAATGATTTTTTAAATGGGCGTTTAAAACCAACCATTTGGGAATGAAACAGCCAAAAAAAATTTTTTGTCAAAAAAATAAATAATATTCCTAATAGGCTTGACAGAATAACAAAGGTTTCAGGGTTTTAGGGGGGATCTGGAAAAAATGCCATAATATTTTACAATCCCCCTTTAATCCATCAAAAGTTTTTTGTCAGGGGGCCAAAAAAAACCCCTGAATTTTAGGGAAAGGGAATTTTATTCGCTTAGGGGGCCTTAAAACCATATTGACTGGGACAAGGGTTTAAAAAGGCAGAACAAAAAAAAAATGGGGTATTTTTAAAAACATCCTAGGCCCCCCTGTGAGAGGTAAATACCTTATGGTAATAAAAAAATTAGAAACAGGAAAAAAACCCAAAGTGGATTTAAAAGGGGTTAAAAAGCATAAAAAAAAAAAAGAAAGCGTTTATCTACTAAAACGGAGGGCAGTGAAGAGGCACTAAAAAACTATAAGGAAAAAAAAAAAATTAAAATATGTAAAAAAAAATGAAAAAGGTTAAACAAAACTAAAAAGAAAACAATTATTTTCATTTAAAGTTAAAAACTAACCCCAATATTTTTTTAAAATTATAAATTTGTAAAAAGATTTAAAAAGAAAATGTTGGCCCTTGAAAAGTACGAGGGAGAGACTGTGAGGGGGATGAGAAAAAACAAAAACCCACAAACAATTTTTCTCCCTGTATTTCCGAGGGGGTGACCTTTTCCTGTTGAGAAAAGAGGGAATGAGGGGAAACTCCAAATTAAAAAATTTTTTTGCTAAACCCCCGGGAAAAAGGCATTTTGTTTTTTAAAAAAATTTAAAAAAACAAATCCCCCCGGTCCTGATGGGATACATCCGCGGTCCTAGGAGTTAAATGATGTATTAGGCCCCCAAATTTTTAAAATTTTTTGGACGTCTAATAACAGGGTAAGTCCCAAAGGATTGGGACATAGCAAAAAAGTGGTGCCAATATTCAAAAAGGGGTCAAAAAAGATTCTGGGAAATCCAGGCGGAAAAAATTAAAAACCCTGTTTTTTATAAAATGTTTGAAGGTTTTCTTAAGAGCTACCTGGATTACTCACTGAAAAAAAATGTATAACGCTGTTCCAGCATGGGTTTTTTAAAAAATCAGTCCTGCAAAAATAATCTCATCAGCTTCTATGAGGAATTAATCTAACTGGATCGGGGGGAGGGACGGATGTCTATAACAGATTTTTCTAAAACCTTTTTCTTAGGTGCCACAAAAAGTTGGGAGTAAAATGAGAAAAAGCTTGGACTGGGGGAAAATGTGTGCAAGGGGGTAAAAACTGGTCATGAAGAAAAAAAAAGGGTAGTAATTAACGGACCTGACGGATCCTTTACAGGGGGTACCACAGGGCTCATAGGGCCCCCATCCGATTAAAAAAATTTTCCCCAAAAAAACCCATTACACAAGGATTGACAGTAGAATACGATCTTTGCAGATATACTAATTCTGTAAAGTAATCAACACAAAAAGAGGTAATGTGTTATTCAAAGGCACTGGGTAATTGGAGGCCCTGGGAAGAAAAGCAATGGGTTTAACACCGATAAATGCAAGGTTTTGCACATGGGGAGGAAAAATCCATTAAGTTACATGTTAAATGGAAAAACGCTGGGTAAAAATGACATGGAGAAGGATGGGGAAACCCCGGGGGACAGAAACTTAAGTGTCAGACAGCATCTCCATCAAATGGATCAGGGATGTATTTAAAAAGGGCATAGTGCACATGAGAGAACATTTTTCTCCCCCTTATTTAAGTCCCCTAGTTAACCAACATGGGAAAATTTATACAGTTTTTTGGGAGGAGGAGAGGGATTTGAAAGGAAGATATTTGAGCCCTGTTTCTGTGATTTCAAATTGAAAAAAACATTGTTTTTTTACCCTTTTTTGGCCAGCAGACCTCTGATAGGGGTTAAAATTGTCCCTGTGTTTTCATTCAGCAATCACGCTGTCAGTGTTCCCAAAAACCGGCATAACTTACCCTATAACTTTTTTAAAAAGTTTTTTTGAAGTCCCCTCGGTTTGCCCCCAAAGAGCTCAGTTGTATCAAAATTGTGTTATACATATTTTTTAGAAAATTCGCCTTATCAGTGGTGCGAAGGCCGCCATATTAATCCATATAAAATTTAAATACTCTTATTGCAGTCAGTGTGTCTGTGTGCCACAAAGAGCTCAGTTGTACGCATATTGTGTTATACATATTTGATACTAAATTACGCCTGTAGTCAGTGGTGCGAATGCCGCCATAGTAATCCATATAACATTTAAATACTCTTATTGCAGTCCTGTGTCTGTTTGGCGCAAGACTCAGTTGTACGCATATTGTGTTATACTTTTTGATAGTAAATTACACTGTAGTCAGTGGAGCGAGGCGCCATATTAATCCATATAACGATTTTAATACATTCTATACTTTCATCCGTGTGCGTCTCAGTGGCGAGTAGCGTGCATTTGTTTCGATAGTGTTGAAAACTATCATTCCTAATCCTTGGGGAGTTGTAAATCTCAGGGACTGAAGGAAGAATACTGATTTTGTTTTACGGTTTTTCCACCAGACCGCATTTCACAGATACTTGATAGAAACAATTCTGTTTCTAATCCTAGTTGGCTGTTGGAAATTAGAGGGATTTAAGAATAGCTGTGATTTTCTGTCTTTCAATAAGAGACTGTCAAAAACTCTTCCATACCTTTACATTTTTATATTTCTGAACATGGAGCGAACTGCATGTGGTAAGCGAGCAAAGAGGGGTGTAGGACATGGAGGTAGAGGTACGAGAGAAGGTGCTCCTTCCAGTGCTGGCGACAACACGCAAGCCAGCTGATCGTCAGTTGCAGGACCGTCAGGCCTGTCATTGATGAGTCGTGCCCTGTGAATCTCAGTAACGAACAGCGTCGCCAATCTGTTCTTCAGTGGTTAATGCAACCTGCATCCAGCAGTCTTAACTTCTCGTCCTCCCAGTCACGGCCACAAATGTTGTCATTGTCATCGTCAGCATCCGTCCAACATGAAGCGAAGGCAGCCCAAATGTCAACTCATTTACCCACCACTGTGGATAATCCATTTTCTGAAGACATCTTTGATGACAAAATGCGGTTGGGGTCAGAAGGCATGTTAAAAGATCAAGAGGCCAAAGAGGATGATTTTGTCTGCGCTGACGCCCAGTTACTGATGCCATCAGAGGAGGAGAAGGAAGTCGGTCAATTAGCAAAAATCCCGGGCGGTCGGTTGCCTGTTGCTTGTAGCCTGCAGCTCCAGGATGCAGAATGTCCGGACGAGGAAGTCACCTGTGTTGATGATGATGATGACAACATCATGGATCCAACGTGGTCTTTTCAGCAGAATTTGCTTGCGAGCGCTTCATCACTGGACGCAAAGGAAGACGATGGTGTCAGTATGGCTCCTGCCTCCTGCAAGCTGACACCCTCTTCTCCCGATGATGATGAAGCTCTTGCTTCACCCGGCTCCCAAGTGCGATCGGCTACATCGTGATCGATTTGTGTTTGCCCGTCACTGCTATTCTCCTCTACGGTTTCACTATGCAGAGCCTGACTGCTTGCAACATAACCTCCCGTGCCACTCTCCATATCACTACTTTTCCGCCTACTGCAAGAAGCAGGGGATGTCAGCCCCACCTCTTCGCTGCCAAGTAGCTGCTGACTGTCCTCAAAGAGTTTGTCCTCGCTGTATAGTGGCGCTGAGCCCAGACCAGATAGTAGATCTCTGGCTGAGGGAACCGGATGGGACAGAGGCGGGTTGAGGACAGGTGAGGGCCGCTGACCCGCTCCCGGGCCATGCCAACTAAGGGTTGTGTCTAACATTCCCACCGACTCTTGGCTGGGGTTGTCACATGGCATCTGGGAGGAAGTGGATGACCTAGTCAACCAATAAAGAACCCTTGTGCTGCTGGTCAACACACGGCCGCTAGATGACACTGGCAGTTCTGGCCTCACCGAGTCACCTCTGCTACGATGTCCCCTTACTGTGCTGCGACCTGTGCCTGCTCCAAGAACATTCGTGCCACTGCCACTCGCATGTGAAGCGCCTGCCACCTCTCTGTTTGACATACTGTCTGATCAAAAATTTACAGACTCTGTTTAATGAAGACGTCTGTATATGATAAATACACACCCTGTATTTCACTCCCCTACAACACTAACAGGGTAAGGGGTTCCC